>CAWWDY010002100.1:0-41763 GCA_963942605.1 Poecilus cupreus
TATGTCGTGTGTAATGGCTTATGTTTGCAGAATCAAGATAAATAGCTGTTTTCAGCTTGCAAAAACATACAAAATGCTGTTTTGAAGTATTTAAACTGTCATATCATGTTTCTGTCGTGTTTAATGGATAATGTTGGTGAAATCAAGATAAAATTGCTGTTTTAAGCATGCAAGAGCATACAAAACACCGTTTTTTAAGTAAACAAACTGTCATATTCATGTATATGTCGTGCGTAATGGCTTATGTTTGCAAAATCAAGATAAATAGCAAAATGCTGTTTTCAAGTATTTAAACTGTCATATTCATGTTTCTGTATGTGTTTGTGTATGTATAATGGCTAATGTTCGTGAAATCAAGTTAAAAATGCTGTTTTAAGCATGCAAAAGCATACAAAACACCGTTTTAAATATACAAACTGTCATATTCATGTATATGTCGTGTGTAATGGCTTATTTTTTGCAAAATCAAGACAAAATAGCTGTTTTTCAGCTTGCAAAAACATACAAAATGCTGTTTTCAAGTATTTAAACTGTCATATTCATGTTTATGTCGTGTATAATGGCTAATGTTGGTGAAATCAAGATAAAATTGCAGTTTTAAGCATGCAAAAGCATACAAAACACCGTTTTTTAAGTATACAAACTGTCATATTCATGTATATGTCGTGTGTAATGGCTTATATTTGCAAAATCAAGATAAAATTGCTGTTTTTCAGCTTGCAAAAACATACAAAATGCTGTTTTCAAGTATTTAAACTGTCATATTCATGTTTCTGTCTTGTATAATGGCTAATGTTGGTGAAATCTAGATAAAATTGCAGTTTTAAGTATGCAAAAGCATACAAAACACCGTTTTTAAGTAACAAACTGTCATATTTATGTATATGTCGTGTGTAATGCTTAGGTTTGTAAAATCAAGATAAAATAGCTGTTTTCAGCTTGCAAACACATACAAAATGCTGTTTTTAAGTATTTAAACTGTCATATTCATGTTTCTGTCGTGTACCTATAATGGTTAATGTTGGTAAAATCAATATAAAATTGCTGTTTTCAGCTTGCAAAAACATACAAAATGCTGTTTTCAAGTATTTAAACTGTCATATTCATGTTTCTGTCGTGTATAATGGCTAATGTTGGTGAAATCTAGATAAAATTGCTGTTTTAAGCATGCAAAAGCATACAAAACACCGTTTTAAGTATACAAACTGTCTTATTCATGTATATGTCGTGTGTAATGGCTTATATTTGCAAAATCAAGATAAATAGCTGTTTTCAGCTTGCAAAAACATACAAAATGCTGTTTTCAAGTATTTAAACTGTCATATTCATGTTTCTGTCGTGTTTAATGGATAATGTTGGTGAAATCAAGATAAAATTGCTGTTTTAAGCATGCAAGAGCATACAAAACACGTTTTTTAAGTAAACAAACTGTCATATTCATGTATATGTCGTGCGTAATGGCTTATGTTTGCAAAATCAAGATAAAATAGCAATTTTTCAGCTTGCAAAAACATACAAAATGCAGTTTTTCAAGTATTTAAACTGTCATATTCATGTTTCTGTCGTGTATAATGGCTAATATTGGTGAAATCAAGATAAAATTGCAGTTTTAAGCATGCAAAAAGCATACAAAACACCGTTTTTAAGTATACAAACTGTCATATTCATGTATATGTCGTGTGTAATGGCTTATGTTTGCAAAATCAAGATAAAATAGCGGTTTTTCAGCTTGCAAACACATACAAAATGCTGTTTTTAAGTATTTAAACTGTCATATTCATGTTTCTGTCGTGTACCTATAATGGTGAATGTTGGTAAAATCAAGATAAAATTGCTGTTTTAAGCATGCAAAAGCATACAAAACTCCGTTTTAAGTATACAAACTGTCATATTCATGTATATGTCGTGTGTAATGGCTTATGTTTGCAAAATCAAGATAAAATAGCTGTTTTCAGCTTGCAAACACACACAAAATGCTGTTTTTAAGTATTTAAACTGTCATATTCATGTTTCTGTCGTGTATAATGGCTAATGTTGGTGAAATCAAGATAAAATTGCAGTTTTAAGCATGCAAAAGCATACAAAACAACGTTTTTAAGTATACAAACTGTCATATTCATGTATATGTCGTGTGTAATGGCTTATGTTTGCAAAATCAAGATAAAATAGCTGTTTTCAGCTTGCAAACACACACAAATGCTGTTTTCAAGTATTTTAAACTGTCATATTCATGTTTATGTCGTGTATAATGGCTAATGTTGGTGAAATCAAAATAAAATTGCAGTTTTAAGCATGCAAAAGCATACAAAACACCGTTTTTTAAGTATACAAACTGTCATATTCATGTATATGTCGTGTGTAATGGCTTTATATTTGCAAAATAAAGATAAAATTGCTGTTTTCAGCTTGCAAAAACATACAAAATGCTGTTTTCAAGTATTTAAACTGTCATATTCATGTTTCTGTCGTGTATAATGGCTAATGTTGGTGAAATCAAGATAAAATTGCTGTTTTAAGCATGCAAAAGCATACAAAACTTCGTTTTTAAGTATACAAACTGTCATATTCATGTATATGTCGTGTGTAATGGCTTATGTTTGCAAAATCAAGATAAAATAGCTGTTTTCAGCTTGCAAAAACATACAAAATGCTGTTTTAAAGTATATAAACTGTCATATTCATGTTTCTGTCGTGTATAATGGCTAATGTTGGTGAAATCAAGATAAAATTGCTGTTTTAAGCATGCAAAAGCTTACAAAACACCGTATTTAAGTATACAAACTGTCATATTCATGTATATGTCGTGCGTAATGGCTTATGTTTGCAAAATCAAGATAAAATAGCTGTTTTCAGCTTGCAAAAACATACAAAATGCTGTTTTCAAGTATTTAAACTGTCATATTTATGTTTCTGTCGTGTATAATGGCTAATGTTGGTGAAATCAAGATAAAATTGCTGTTTTAAGCATGCAAAAGCATACAAAAACACGTTTTTAAGTATACGAACTGTCATATTCATGTATATGTCGTGTGTAATGGCTTATATTTGCAAAATCAAGATAAAATAACTGTTTTCAGCTTGCAAAAACATACAAAATGCTGTTTTCAAGAGTTTAAACTGTCATATTCATGTTTCTGTCGTGTATACTGGCTAATGTTGGTGAAATCAAGATAAAATTGCAGTTTCAAGCATGCAAAAGCATACAAAACACCGTTTTTAAGTATACAGACTGTCATATTCATGTATATGTCGTGTGTAATGGCTTATGTTTGCAAAATCAAGATACAATAGCTGTTTTCAGATTGCAAAAACATACAAAATGCTGTTTTCAAGTATTTAAACTCTCATATTTATGTTTCTGTCGTGTATAATGGCTAATGTTGGTGAAATCAAGATAAAATTGCTGTTTTAAGCATGCAAAAGCATACAAAACACCGTTTTTAAGTATACGAACTGTCATATTCATGTATATGTCGTGTGTAATGGCTTATGTTTGCAAAATCAAGATAAAATAGCTGTTTTCAGCTTGCAAAAACATACAAAATGCTGTTTTCAAGTATATAAACTGTCATATTCATGTTCCTGTCGTGTATAATGGCTAATATTGGTTAAATTAAGATAAAATTGCTGTTTTAAGCATGCAAAAGCATACAAAACACCGTATTAAGTATACAAACTGTCATATTTATGTATATGTTGTGTGTAATGTCTTATGTTTGCAAAATCAAGATAAAACAGCGGTTTTCAGCTTGCAAAAACATACAAAATGCTGTTTTCAAGTATTTAAACTGTCATATTCATGTTTCTGTCGTGTATAATGGCTAATGTTGGTGAAATCAAGATAAAATTGCTGTTTTAAGCATGCAAAAGCATACAAAACACCGTTTTTAACTATACAAACTGTCATATTCATGTTTATGTCGTGTGTAATGGCTTATGTTTGCAAAATAAAGATAAAATAGATGTTTTCAGCTTGCAAAAACATACAAAATGCATTTTTGAAGTATTTAAACTGTCATATTCATGTTTCTGTCGTGTTTAATGGCTAATGTTGGTGAAATCAAGATAAAAATGCTGTTTTAAGCATGCAAAAGCATACAAAACACCGTTTTTAAGTATACAAACTGTCATATTCATGTATATGTCGTGTGTACTGGTTTATGTTTGCAAAATCAAGTTAAAATAGGTGTTTTCAGCTTGCAAAAACATACAAAATGCTGTTTTTAAGTATTTAAACTGTCATATTTATGTTTCTGTCGTGTATAATGGCTAATGTTGGTGAAATCTAGATAAAATTGCTGTTTTAAGCATGCAAAAGCATACAAAACACCGTTTTAAGTATACAAACTGTCTTATTCATGTATATGTCGTGTGTGATGGCTTATGTTTGCAAAATCAAGATAAATAGCTGTTTTCAGCTTGCAAAAACATACAAAATGCTGTTTTGAAGTATTTAAACTGTCATATTCATGTTTCTGTCGTGTTTAATGGATAATGTTGGTGAAATCAAGATAAAATTGCTGTTTTAAGCATGCAAGAGCATACAAAACACCGTTTTTTAAGTAAACAAACTGTCATATTCATGTATATTTCGTGCGTAATGGCTTATGTTTGCAAAATCAAGATAAAATAGCAATTTTTCAGCTTGCAAAAACATACAAAATGCAGTTTTCAAGTATTTAAATTGTCATATTCATGTTTCTGTTGTGTATAATGGCTAATGTTGGTGAAATCTAGATAAAATTGCAGTTTTAAGCATGCAAAAGCATACAAAACACCGTTTTTAAGTATACAAACTGTCATATTCATGTATATGTCGTGTGTAATGGCTTAGGTTTGTAAAATCAAGATAAAATAGCTGTTTTCAGCTTGCAATCACATACAAAATGCTGTTTTTAAGTATTTAAACTGTCATATTCATGTTTCTGTCGTGTATAATGGTTAATGTTGGTAAAATCAAGATAATATTGCTGTTTTAAGCATGCAAAAGCATACAAAACACCGTTTTTAAGTATACAAACTGTCATATTCATGTAAATGTCGTGTGTAATGGCTTATGTTTGCAAAATCAAGATAAAATAGCGGTTTTTAGCTTGCAAAAACTTACAAAATGCTGTTTTCAAGTATTTAAACTGTCATATTCATGTTTCTGTCATGTATAATGGCTAATGTTCGTGAAATCAAGTTAAAAATGCTGTTTTAAGCATGCAAAAGCATACAAAACACCGTTTTTAAATATACAAACTGTCATATTCATGTATATGTCGTGTGTAATGGCTTATTTTTGCAAAATCAAGACAAAATAGCTGTTTTGAGCTTGCAAAAACATACAAAATGCTGTTTTCAAGTATTTAAACTGTCATATTCATGTTTATGTCGTGTATAATGGCTAATGTTGGTGAAATCAAGATAAAATTGCAGTTTTAAGCATGCAAAAGCATACAAAACACCGTTTTTTAAGTATACAAACTGTCATATTCATGTATATGTCGTGTGTAATGGCTTATATTTGCAAAATCAAAATAAAATTGCTGTTTTCAGCTTGCAAAAACATACAAAATGCAGTTTTCAAGTATTTAAACTGTCATATTCATGTTTCTGTCGTGTATAATGGCTAATGTTGGTGAAATCAAGATAAAATTGCTGTTTTAAGCATGCAAAAGCATACAAAACTGCGTTTTTAAGTATACAAACTGTCATATTCATGTATATGTCGTGTGTAATGGCTTATGTTTGCAAAATCAAGATAAAATAGCTGTTTTCAGCTTGCAAAAACATACAAAATGCTGTTTTAAAGTATTTAAACTGTCATATTCATGTTTCTTTCGTGTATAATGGCTAATGTTGGTGAAATCAAGATAAAATTGCTGTTTTAAGCATGCAAAAGCTTACAAAACACCGTATTTAAGTATACAAACTGTCATATTCATGTATATGTCGTGCGTAATGGCTTATGTTTGCAAAATCAAGATAAAATAGCTGTTTTCAGCTTGCAAAAACATACAAAATGCTGTTTTCAAGTATTTAAACTGTCATATTTATGTTTCTGTCGTGTATAATGGCTAATGTTGGTGAAATCAAGATAAAATTGCTGTTTTAAGCATGCAAAAGCATACAAAACACGTTTTTAAGTATACGAACTGTCATATTCATGTATATGTCGTGTGTAATGGCTTATGTTTGCAAAATCAAGATAAAATAACTGTTTTCAGCTTGCAAAAACATACAAAATGCTGTTTTCAAGAGTTTAAACTGTCATATTCATGTTTCTGTCGTGTATACTGGCTAATGTTGGTGAAATCAAGATAAAATTGCAGTTTCAAGCATGCAAAAGCATACAAAACACCGTTTTTAAGTATACAGACTGTCATATTCATGTATATGTCGTGTGTAATGGCTTATGTTTGCAAAATCAAGATAAAATAGCTGTTTTCAGATTGCAAAAACATACAAAATGCTGTTTTCAAGTATTTAAACTGTCATATTTATGTTTCTGTCGTGTATAATGGCTAATGTTGGTGAAATCAAGATAAAATTGCTGTTTTAAGCATGCAAAAGCATACAAAACACCGTTTTTAAGTATACGAACTGTCATATTCATGTATATGTCGTGTGTAATGGCTTATGTTTGCAAAATCAAGATAAAATTGCTGTTTCCAGCTTGCAAAAACATACAAAATGCTGTTTTCAAGTATATAAACTGTCATATTCATGTTTCTGTCGTGTATAATGGCTAATATTGGTTAAATCAAGATAAAATTGCTGTTTTAAGCATGCAAAAGCATACAAAACACCGTATTAAGTATACAAACTGTCATATTCATGTATATGTTGTGTGTAATGGCTTATGTTTGCAAAATCAAGATAAAATAGCGGTTTTCAGCTTGCAAAAACATACAAAATGCTGTTTTCAAGTATTTAAACTGTCATATTCATTTTTCTGTCGTGTATAATGGCTAATGTTGGTGAAATCAAGATAAAATTGCTGTTTTAAGCATGCAAAAGCATACAAAACACCGTTTTTAACTATACAAACTGTCATATTCATGTTTATGTCGTGTGTAATGGCTTATGTTTGCAAAATCAAGATAAAATAGATGTTTTCAGCTTGCAAAAACATACAAAATGCATTTTTAAAGTATTTAAACTGTCATATTCATGTTTCTGTCGTGTTTAATGGCTAATGTTGGTGAAATCAAGATAAAATTGCTGTTTTAAGCATGCAAAAGCATACAAAACACCGTTTTTAAGTATACAAACTGTCATATTCATGTATATGTCGTGTGTAATGGTTTATGTTTGCAAAATCAAGTTAAAATAGGTGTTTTCAGCTTGAAAAAACATACAAAATGCTGTTTTTAAGTATTTAAACTGTCATATTCATGTTTCTATAGTGTATAATGGCTAATGTTGGTGAAATCAAGATAAAATTGCATTTTTAAGCATGCAAAAGCATACAAAACACCGTTTTTAAGTATACAAACTGTCATATTCATGTATATGTCGTGTGTAATGGCTTATGTTTGCAAAATCAAGATAAAATAGCTGTTTTCAGCTTGCAAAAACATACAAAATGCTGTTTTTAAGTATTTAAACTGTCATATTCATGTTTCTGTCGTGTATAATGGTTAATGTTGGTAAAATCAAGATAAAATTGCTGTTTTAAGCATGCAAAAGCATACAAAACACCGTTTTTAAGTATACAAACTGTCATATTCATGTAAATGTCGTGTGTAATGGCTTATGTTTGCAAAATCAAGATAAAATAGCGGTTTTTAGCTTGCAAAAACTTACAAAATGCTGTTTTCAAGTATTTAAACTGTCATATTCATGTTTCTGTCATGTATAATGGCTAATGTTCGTGAAATAAAGTTAAAAATGCTGTTTTAAGCATGCAAAAGCATACAAAACACCGTTTTTAAATATACAAACTGTCATATTCATGTATATGTCGTGTGTAATGGCTTATTTTTGCAAAATCAAGACAAAATAGCTGTTTTCAGCTTGCAAAAACATACAAAATGCTGTTTTCAAGTATTTAAACTGTCATATTCATGTTTATGTCGTGTATAATGGCTAATGTTGGTGAAATCAAGATAAAATTGCAGTTTTAAGCATGCAAAAGCATACAAAACACCGTTTTTTAAGTATACAAACTGTTAAGTTATGTTAAGAACAAATTCTCAGATGTAATAATAATAATCAACTTTTATTTATTCAATCAGTGAAAAATATATTCTGACATTTTCAATAATATTGGTGATTAACAATACAAAACATAGTTTTGTTTATACTAACTAGATCTACAGAATTTTGTCAAATAATAATTATTTCTCAACAGCCCTCCTTAATTAGTAGTTGACAAAATTCCTAATTTACTACGTAATATTTCAAAAGAAGGCTTCGGAAGTGGTTTTGTAAAAATATCGCTCAACTGTTCGTTGCTCGGGACATAGTTTACTGTAATAGTCTTCCCGATATTTTCACAAATATACTTGTATTTCACATCAATATGTTTAGTTCTTTTAGCATATTTCTTTTCATTCTTTATAATACATATAGCAGATTTGTTATCAATAAAAAGTTTCACAGGTTCATTTTTGTGCAAGCCAATTTCAATGGCTAAATTTCTTAACCAGGTGATTTCCTTTATTGCTTCGCTGGCAGAAACATATTCTGCTTCTGCAGTAGACAGAGCCACTGTTGACTGCTTGCGAGTTTTCCATGCGACAGCTCCTCCTGCATTCATGAACACGAAACCGCTAGTGGATTTCCGATCAATTATATCTCCGGCAAAGTCTGCATCTGAATATGCTGCCGTTTCACCATATCCTTTATACAAAATTCCGTAGTGAAGAGTCCCACATAAATATCTTAAAATCTTCTTAACACCATTCCAGTGACAAAGTTTTGGATTTTCCATACTGCGACATAAAAAATTAATAGCGAAAGCAATATCAGGCCTCGTAACTGTAGATAAGTAAAGAAGACCTCCAATTGCTTCACGGTACGGTACATTTGCTATTTTTCCTTCATGCCAATTTGCGCCAATTTCCATCGGAGTACTGCACTTATTGGCTTCATCCATAGAAAATCGTTTAAGAAGTTTCTTCGTGTATTCGGGTTGATTTATGAAAATCCTTCCATCTCCGGACATTTTTATTTTCATTCCCAAATAAAATATTTCGTTATTTTTCGGAGAATTTACTCTTATTTTAAATTTTGAATTTATTTTCTTCAGAACATCATCTATTTCATTCTTTTTATCTCCTATTACTAACCCATCATCAACAAACAGGGCAATTACTATTTTTGACGAATGATTTCTAACAAATACGCATTGATCTGAATCTAATGTTTTGAATTTTAGGTGTTTTAAAAAATTAGTAAATTTTTCGTTCCATTTTTTCGGCGCTTGTTTTTTCAATTTTATCCCTATATAATCTAATTTGTATATTTACCTGACATTCAAGTACCGCTATATGATATATACTGTCTTATTTTTTACGAAAAAACAACAAGAAAATTATTAGGTGAAATTTACTGTCTATAAACTCAGAGTATTAAAATTATTAAATTTACGTAAATTTTTGACATAAAACTAATGAAAAATCATGAAAATTACTAAAAATTACTAAATGTTGATGTGGTTTCTATAGACACAGTGTCAGATTGAATTTTAACTGTCACACCGTTCATTATGACAGTTGCGTGAAATGTCATTGAAAATATTAATTTACAATTTGTGATCGATTTAGTGAGTTCAAGTGTATAAAATTTTTAAATTATTGTATTCTAATTGGTTTTACATGTTTTTGGTACGTTCAAAAACAGTTTAAATGGGTTAAAAGTGTGACGAAAATTTCAAATGACAGATGGAGATTTTTACGCTTAAATACACGTAAATTGTATAAAAATCATGGTAAATATGTATTATTTTATTGTACAATATCAATTAAACATATTCCATTACAGGAAACTTGGTACAAATTGATTTTATATTATACATGTCAAATTGAAGTTTGGTTATATTCATGTCATACAATTTTACTTATGAAATACTATAGAAAAACGTACAGTTACGCAAGAAATATATAGACATCATTGAAACCCATTGTATTGGACGAATTACAATTATCAAAATGCATACAATAAGTATTTGTGATTGAAAAAAAATTTGACAGTTTTGCGGACCACTGTTAGAGTGTAAGGCTTTTTACTTATGGATTCATGTAAGTGTGTAAAATGATAGAATTTCTTTCTTTAAAGTTTAAATAATATTTAAGCAATATATTTTACATAAATTCCAATTAATTACTTCTCGTCGGCATGTAAAATAAATTATTACCTTTCTTAAAATTTCTTACAATAAGTATTTGTGACTGAAAAATATTTTGACAGTTTTGCGGACCACTGTTAGAGTGTAAGGCTTTTTATTTATGGTTTCACGTAAGTGTGTAAAATGAATGAGCTCATTTTTTAAAAGTTTTAATAATATTGAAGCAATATATTTTACATTAATTTCAAGTAATTACTTCTCGTCAGGATGTAAAATAAATTATTACCTTTCTTAAAATTTCTTACTACAAGTATTTGTGATTGAGAAATATTTTGACAGTTTGACGAACCACTGTTAGAGTGTAAGGCTTTTTATTTATGGCTTCACAGAAGTGTGTAAAATGATAGAGTTCCTTTCTTTAAAATTTAAATAATATTTAAGCAATATATTTTACATTAATTTCAATTAATGACTTCTCGTAAGGATGTAAAATAAATTATTTCCTTTCTTCAAACTTTTAAATCATATGTAATCAATATAATTACATTGAACGAGGTGAGGAGCGCAGCGACGAGCCGAGTATACAACAAACATAATTACGAGGTGAGGAGCGTAGCGACGAACCCAGTAACCAACAAACATTCCCACTCGGTGAGGAGCGTAGCGACGAACCGAGTACTCAACAAATATATGTACGAGGTGAGGAGCGTAGCGACGAACCGAGTATACAACCAACATTCCTACTATTAAGTATTAACAAACATAATTGCTTTATGAAAAGTGTAGTAACGAACCGAGTATTCGACAAATATATTTACTCAGTGAGAAGCGTAGCAACGAACCGAGTATATAACATACTCCACATAAACACATTAAGTAGATACAATAAAAGTATATTTCAATTATTATATATATATATATATATATATATATATATATATATATTCTTTTTTTCTATGACAACCTAATTATACCTATATCATTACCATGAAAATATATGTTATTACAAAGTATCTATAGATATAAATAATTGTGGTTACCATGGAAATTAAAAAATTAAGTGTTAATTAATACGAAATAAGGTTATGCGAGGCGAGGAGCGTAGCGACGAGCCTCGTATCCAACTTATACATTTACAAAACTTATAATAAAAAAAAAATATAAAAATTTTTCTTTCAACATTAATATTCTCATTGAATTTTCAGTTTTTTCTAAGACAACGAACTTATACCTATATCATTACCATGGAAACATATGTTTTTACAGTGTATTCATAGCTAAGAATTAGTTTGGTTACTATGGAAATGAAAAAGATAAAGACTTTATCAATACGAAATAAAAGTAGGCGAGGCGAGGAGCGTAGCGACGAGCCTCGTATCCAACTTATACATTTACAAAACATAATAAAAAAATAATAAAAAAACATTTATTTCAAAAATAATATACTCATTGAATTTTCAGTTTTTTCCATGACAACGAACTTATACCTACATCATTACCTTAGAAACATATGTTCTTACAATGTGTCCATAGATACAAATAATTGTGGTTACCATGGAAATTAAAAAGATTAATTGTTTATCAATACAAAATAAGGTTATGCGAGGCGAGGAGCGTAGCGACGAGCCTCGTATCCAACAAAAAACACTGATTTATCTAAAAAAACATTTAATTAAAAAATATTTCTATCCACCTCATGTATTTATCTATACGGCGAAGCACTATCCGCCTCACTGGTTTTAAGCCATATAAACTCTTTTTAAGATGACATACTCTTTCAGAATCATCTTCGTATCCTTCGGGCTGAACCATGTATAAAGTCTCTTCTAGATCACCATGAAGAAATGCGGTTTTTACATCAAAAGTCAAAACTTCCAATCTTTTCAATGATGCATAGCTTAGCATCAAACGAACTGATTCATACCGAGTCACAGGACTAAAAGTTTCAATATAATCAATCCCTTCTTTCTGCTCAAAGCCTCGTGCAACTAAACGAGCTTTATATCTGCCATCTTCTTTCATTCTTAAAATCCATTTACAACTGATTGGTGTTATATTTTCTGGTTTTTGAACAAGTTCCCAAGTTTTATTTTCCGTTAGAGATTTGTATTCTTCATCCATCGCTCGTTTCCAATTTACATCTTTAAGAGCATTCTTCACTGATATTTCTTCGCATTCTGAGACAAAACTTAATTCGTAATCTTGAAATCGTTGTGGTGGTTTCAAAAGATTTCTGTTTCTCAATCCATAGGTATTACTTCTTCGCGTTTCTTCATTTATCTCTGGATTTGAGTCATATTCTTCGTTATCAGAAGTGGTTAATTCAACAGCATCTTGAAATTCATTATTGGTTTCTTCTTCTGTGTCTTGAAAAATATCTACAATTTCGTTCTTCATTTCAACTTTTTCATAAAATATTACATCCCGAGATATTTCAATTTTCTGTTCTTCAGGAATGTATACACGATAACCTTCCGTCTCAGAGCAATATCCTACGAAAATGCCTTTCTTGCTTTTTGCATCTAGTTTTGAACGTTTTTCCTTTGGAATATGCACGTAACAAATGCTTCCAAAAATTCTGAGAGAACTCAGATTGACTTTTCTATCAAACCATAATTCAGATGGACTTCGATCTTCCTCAGGACTTTTCCCAACTAAATTTAATGTGAACACAGCGTAGTTCTCAGCTTCGGCCCACAATTTTCTAGGCAATTCCTTTGTATGTAATACAGTACGTGCCATTTCCATAATTGTGCGAAACTCTCTTTCAGCTCGACCATTTTGTTCGGGAGTATACGGTACCGTTAGCTGATGGCGTACACCTTCACTTTTCAAAAGTTTAAGAATTTCTTCATTCTTGAATTCAGTACCATTATCGCTTCGTATTATTTTAACTTGTCGTCCAAATTGATTTTTGATTAACTTCAGAAATTCTTTCAATTTTTCAGTTGTTTCATTCTTGTGTTTAATAAAATAAACTGTTCGATACTTTGATTTATCATCCTTAAATTGAAGAAAATATTTTGATCCTTTTAGTGATTGTGTTGACATTGGACCACATAAATCAACATGTATGAGATCGCCAATTTCTTTTGCTCTAGATTCACTAACTGAGAAAGACAATCGATGCAACTTGCCGTACATACATCCCTCACATACGTAATCTTCCCAGTCATCAATAAATTTAAAATTCTTTGACTTCAATTTTTCCCGTACATATTTCACATTCTGATGTCCCATTCTTTCATGCCATTTTTTTAGACTTTCAGTTTTATTGGTAGTCGCTGCTAGTCCTATTTCTAATTTATCTTTTTCATGTTGTTTACTGTCATCCATGCGACGAAATTTCATTCTAAACATTTTTCCAAAGAGTTCGCCAATTGCACGTATTTCTCCGTTTAATAGAAATAGAGATTCTCGGGCATTTGCTCGTTGTTCTATACCCTTTTCTAATGTAGACATTACAGAAAATAAATTGAAATTAAGATTCGGTACATACAAAACATCGCATAAAACAGTTTCGATCCATTTTTTACCGTTGAACGCTTCTACTTCAATATCACCAATTCCAATTCCTTTCATTTCAGTGCCGTCACCAATTCGAATAGAAATAGGTTCATCAAGTTCCGAATAATCTGCAAACCATTCTAATCTTGGACACATATGTTCAGTAGCACCACAGTCTTGCAACCAAACATTTTTCAGTATTTCTTCATTAAATTCTGCTAACTCTTTTGTTGACAAGTTAGCAACTATAAGAGCATTTCTCTTGTCTCGTCTAAGCTTTTGATTTTCGTCAGAATAGGATTTCTTCTCGTTGTTTCGTTTTTCAGGACAATTTCTTGCGAAATGTCCAAGTTTTGAACATATATGACATGAAAAACGATCTGTTGGTTTAGTAAAATTTCCATTCTTGGACCTCCAGTCTTCTTTGTTTCCTTCGTTAAATTTCTTCTTAACTCGACAATCTCGAACAATATGACCATGTTTTCCGCAGCGATAACATGTTAAATCTTTTCGAAATGAATTTGAATGTTGTTTTGCAAATAAAGCTACATCATTTGATGAACAGCCAACATTAACATTTTCTCTTACTTTCATTCTTTCTTCTTCAATTATGAGACGTCCCAGCAAATTTGAAACAGTCTTCTCACTTGATGCAATCGAGTCCCAAGCACTGTGAAAATGATCAAACCGAGCAGGTAACACCATTAAAATTTTAGTTATAAGCATGGATTCTGAAACTTTATCGTCAAACGATTCCATTTTCTGCGCCAATTTTCTAATTTTTGTCACATATTCAGCAACAGAATCCTTCTAATTATACTTAAAGGAGTGAAACTGTGTTTGAAGTATGTGAAGTGACAATTCAGACTTGTTTCCATAAAGTGTATCTAAAATTTCTAACATATTTCTTGCTGTTTTGCATTCGGTGATATTTGATATGCAACTATCACTTATTGTCGTGACAATAACTTTTCGTGCTTCTGCATCAGATTTGTTCCAAATTTTCATGTCTTCAGCCGAACCATCTTGCGGATATTTTTCCTCGCCAGAAACAACATTCCACTTTCCAGATGCTTCCAGTATAGTTTTTACTTGAAATTTCCAAATATCATACGTTTCTTTACCAATCAAGTTGGTAATTCCACACCACTTCGATTGATCATTACTTTCCATCTTTAAGCAGATAATATTCACACTGCCACAATAAATGATCAATGAACACCTCCAAATATTCGTAGTTTTCTTCGACTTCGATTACAACTGATAATTGAAACTATAATTCGTGAGCTTCTGGGCCCATAACCTGTTAAGTTATGTTAAGAACAAATTCTCAGATGTAATAATAATAATCAACTTTTATTTATTCAATCAGTGAAAAATATATTCTGACATTTTCAATAATATTGGTGATTAACAATACAAAACATATTTTTGTTTATACTAACTAGATCTACAGAATTTTGTCAAATAATAATTATTTCTCAACACAAACTGTCATATTCATGTATATGTCGTGTGTAATGGCTTATATTTGCAAAATCAAGATAAAATTGCTGTTTTCAGCTTGCAAAAACATACAAAATGCTGTTTTCAAGTATTTAAACTGTCATATTCATGTTTCTGTCGTGTATAATGGCTAATGTTGGTGAAATCAAGATAAAATTGCTGTTTTAAGCATGCAAAAGCATACAAAACTCCGTTTTTAAGTATACAAACTGTCATATTCATGTATATGTCGTGTGTAATGGCTTATGTTTGCAAAATCAAGATAAAATAGCTGTTTTCAGCTTGCAAAAACATACAAAATGCTGTTTTAAAGTATTTAAACTGTCATATTCATGTTTCTGTCGTGTATAATGGCTAATGTTGGTGAAATCAAGATAAAATTGCAGTTTTAAGCATGCAAAAGCATACAAAACACCGTTTTTAAGTATACAAACTGTCATATTCATGTATATGTCGTGTGTAATGGCTTATGTTTGCAAAATCAAGATAAAATAGCTGTTTTCAGCTTGCAAACACATACAAAATGCTGTTTTCAAGTATTTAAACTGTCATATTCATGTTTATATCGTGTATAATGGCTAATGTTGGTGAAATCAAGATAAAATTGCAGTTTTAAGCATGCAAAAGCATACAAAACACCGTATTAAGTATACAAACTGTCATATTCATGTATATGTTGTGTGTAATGGCTTATGTTTGCAAAATCAAGATAAAATAGCGGTTTTCAGCTTGCAAAAACATACAAAATGCTGTTTTCAAGTATTTAAACTGTCATATTCATGTTTCTGTCGTGTATAATGACTAATGTTGGTGAAATCAAGATAAAATTGCTGTTTTTAACATGCAAAAGCATACAAAACACCGTTTTTAACTATACAAACTGTCATATTCATGTTTATGTCGTGTGTAATGGCTTATGTTTGCAAAATCAAGATAAAATAGATGTTTTCAGCTTGCAAAAACATACAAAATGCATTTTTGAAGTATTTAAACTGTCATATTCATGTTTCTGTCGTGTTTAATGGCTAATGTTGGTTAAATCAAGATAAAATTGCTGTTTTAAGCATGCAAAAGCATACAAAACACCGTTTTTAAGTATACAAACTGTCATATTCATGTATATGTCGTGTGTAATGGTTTATGTTTGCAAAATCAAGTTAAAATAGGTGTTTTCAGCTTGCAAAAACATACAAAATGCTGTTTTTAAGTATTTAAACTGTCATATTCATGTTTCTATAGTGAATAATGGCTAATGTTGGTGAAATCAAGATAAAATTGCATTTTTAAGCATGCAAAAGCATACAAAACACCGTTTTTAAGTATACAAACTGTCATATTCCTGTATATGTCGTGTGTAATGGCTTATGTTTGCAAAATCAAGATAAAATAGCTGCTTTCAGCTTGCAAAAATATACAAAATGCTGTTATCAAGTATTTAAACTGTCATATTCAAGTTTCTGTTGTGTATAATGGCTAATGTTGGTGAAATCAAGAAAAAATTGCAGTTTTAAGCATGCAAAAGCATACAAAACACCGTTTTTAAGTATACAAACTGTCATATTCATGTATATGTCGTGTGTAATGGCTTATGTTTGCAAAATCAAGATAAAATAGCGGTTTTCAGCTTGCAAAAACATACAAAATGCTGTTTTCAAGTATTTAAACTGTCATATTCATGTTTCTGTCGTGTATAATGGCTAATGTTGGTGAAATCAAGATAAAATTGCAGTTTTAAGCATGCAAAAGCATACAAAACACCGTTTTTAAGTATACAAACTGTCATATTCATGTAAATGTCGTGTGTAATGGCTT
Source organism: Poecilus cupreus (assembly GCA_963942605.1). Classification (NCBI taxonomy): domain Eukaryota; kingdom Metazoa; phylum Arthropoda; class Insecta; order Coleoptera; family Carabidae; genus Poecilus; species Poecilus cupreus. The sequence goes on from CAWWDY010002100.1 coordinate 17,105, forward strand.
ATGTTTGCAAAATCAAGATAAAATAGCGGTTTTTAGCTTGCAAAAACTTACAAAATGCTGTTTTCAAGTATTTAAACTGTCATATTCATGTTTATGTCGTGTATAATGGCTAATGTTGGTGAAATCAAGATAAAATTGCAGTTTTAAGCATGCAAAAGCATACAAAACACCGTTTTTTAAGTATACAAACTGTCATATTCATGTATATGTCGTGTGTAATGGCTTATATTTGCAAAATCAAGATAAAATTGCTGTTTTCAGCTTGCAAAAACATACAAAATGCTGTTTTCAAGTATTTAAACTGTCATATTCATGTTTCTGTCGTGTATAATGGCTAATGTTGGTGAAATCAAGATAAAATTGCTGTTTTAAGCATGCAAAAGCATACAAAACTCCGTTTTTAAGTATACAAACTGTCATATTCATGTATATGTCGTGTGTAATGGCTTATGTTTGCAAAATCAAGATAAAATAGCTGTTTTCAGCTTGCAAAAACATACAAAATGCTGTTTTAAAGTATTTAAACTGTCATATTCATGTTTCTGTCGTGTATAATGGCTAATGTTGGTGAAATCAAGATAAAATTGCAGTTTTAAGCATGCAAAAGCATACAAAACACCGTTTTTAAGTATACAAACTGTCATATTCATGTATATGTCGTGTGTAATGGCTTATGTTTGCAAAATCAAGATAAAATAGCTGTTTTCAGCTTGCAAACACACACAAAATGCTGTTTTCAAGTATTTAAATTGTCATATTCATGTTTATGTCGTGTATAATGGCTAATGTTGGTGCAATCAAGATAAAATTGCAGTTTTAAGCATGCAAAAGCATACAAAACCCCGTTTTTTAAGTATACAAACTGTCATATTCATGTATATGTCGTGTGTAATGGCTTATATTTGCAAAATCAAGATAAAATTGCTGTTTTCAGCTTGCAAAAACATACAAAATGCTGTTTTCAAGTATTTAAACTGTCATATTCATGTTTCTGTCGTGTATAATGGCTAATGTTGGTGAAATCAAGATAAAATTGCTGTTTTAAGCATGCAAAAGCATACAAAACTCCGTTTTTTAATTATACAAACTGTCATATTCATGTATATGTCGTGTGTAATGGCTTATGTTTGCAAAATCAAGATAAAATAGCTGTTTTCAGCTTGCAAAAACATACTAAATGCTGTTTTAAAGTATTTAAACTGTCATATTCATGTTTCTGTCGTGTATAATGGCTAATGTTGGTGAAATCAAGATAAAATTGCTGTTTTAAGCATGCAAAAGCTTACAAAACACCGTATTTAAGTATACAAACTGTCATATTCATGTATATGTCGTGCGTAATGGCTTATGTTTGCAAAATCAAGATAAAATAGCTGTTTTCAGCTTGCAAAAACATACAAAATGCTGTTTTCAAGTATTTAAACTGTCATATTTATGTTTCTGTCGTGTATAATGGCTAATGTTGGTGAAATCAAGATAAAATTGCTGTTTTAAGCATGCAAAAGCATGCAAAACACGTTTTTAAGTATACGAACTGTCATATTCATGTATATGTCGTGTGTAATGGCTTATGTTTGCAAAATCAAGGTAAAATAACTGTTTTCAGCTTGCAAAAACATACAAAATGCTGTTTTCAAGAGTTTAAACTGTCATATTCATGTTTTTGTCGTGTATACTGGCTAATGTTGGTGAAATCAAGATAAAATTGCAGTTTCAAGCATGCAAAAGCATACAAAACACCGTTTTTAAGTATACAGACTGTCATATTCATGTATATTTCGTGTGTAATGGCTTATGTTTGCAAAATCAAGATAAAATAGCTGTTTTCAGATTGCAAAAACATACAAAATGCTGTTTTCAAGTAATTAAACTATCATATTTATGTTTCTGTCGTGTATAATGGCTAATGTTGGTGAAATCAAGATAAAATTGCTGTTTTAAGCATGCAAAAGAATACAAAACGCCGTTTTTAAGTATACGAACTGTCATATTCATGTATATGTCGTGTGTAATGGCTTATGTTTGCAAAATCAAGATAAAATAGCTGTTTCCAGCTTGCAAAAACATACAAAATGCTGTTTTCAAGTATATAAACTGTCATATTCATGTTTCTGTCGCGTATAATGGCTAATATTGGTTAAATCAAGATAAAATTGCTGTTTTAAGCATGCAAAAGCATACAAAACACCGTATTAAGTATACAAACTGTCATATTCATGTATATGTTGTGTGTAATGGCTTATGTTTGCAAAATCAAGATAAAATAGCGGTTTTCAGCTTGCAAAAACATACAAAATGCTGTTTTCAAGTATTTAAACTGTCATATTCATGTTTCTGTCGTGTATAATGGCTAATGTTGGTGAAATCAAGATAAAATTGCTGTTTTAAGCATGCAAAAGCATACAAAACACCGTTTTTAACTATACAAACGGTCATATTCATGTTTATGTCGTGTGTAATGGCTTATGTTTGCAAAATCAAGATAAAATAGATGTTTTCAGCTTGCAAAAACATACAAAATGCATTTTTGAAGTATTTAAACTGTCATATTCATGTTTCTGTCGTGTTTAATGGCTAATGTTGGTGAAATCAAGATAAAATTGCTGTTTTAAGCATGCAAAAGCATACAAAACACCGTTTTTAAGTATACAAACTGTCATATTCATGTATATGTCGTGTGTAATGGTTTATGTTTGCAAAATCAAGTTAAAATAGGTGTTTTCAGCTTGCAAAAACATACAAAATGCTGTTTTTAAGTATTTAAACTGTCATATTTATGTTTCTATAGTGTATAATGGCTAATGTTGGTGAAATCAAGATAAAATTGCATTTTTAAGCATGCAAAAGCATACAAAACACCGTTTTTAAGTATACAAACTGTCATATTCCTGTATATGTCGTGTGTAATGGCTTATGTTTGCAAAATCAAGATAAAATAGCTGCTTTCAGCTTGCAAAAACATACAAAATGCTGTTATCAAGTATTTAAACTGTCATATTCAAGTTTCTTTTGTGTATAATGGCTAATGTTGGTGAAATCAAGATAAAATTGCAGTTTTAAGCATGCAAAAGCATACAAAACACCGTTTTTAAGTATACAAACTGTCATATTCATGTATATGTCGTGTGTAATGGCTTATGTTTGCAAAATCAAGATGAAATAGCGGTTTTCAGCTTGCAAAAACATACAAAATGCTGTTTTCAAGTATTTAAACTGTCATATTCATGTTTCTGTCGTGTATAATGGCTAATATTGGTTAAATCAAGATAAAATTGCTGTTTTAAGCATGCAATAGCATACAAAACACCGTATTAAGTATACAAACTGTCATATTCATGTATATGTTGTGTGTAATGGCTTATGTTTGCAAAATCAAGATAAAATAGCGGTTTTCAGCTTGCAAAAACATACAAAATGCTGTTTTCAAGTATATAAACTGTCATATTCATGTTTCTGTCGTGTATAATGGCTAATGTTGGTGAAATCAAGATAAAATTGCTGTTTTAAGCATGCAAAAGCATACAAAATACCGTTTTTAACTATACAAACTGTCATATTCATGTTTATGTCGTGTGTAATGGCTTATGTTTGCAAAATCAAGATAAAATAGATGTTTTCAGCTTGCAAAAACATACAAAATGCATTTTTGAAGTATTTAAACTGTCATATTCATGTTTCTGTCGTGTTTAAAGGCTAATGTTGGTGAAATCAAGATAAAATTGCTGTTTTAAGCATGCAAAAGCATACAAAACACCGTTTTTAAGTATACAAACTGTCATATTCATGTATATGTCGTGTGTAATGGTTTATGTTTGCAAAATCAAGTTAAAATAGGTGTTTTCAGCTTGCAAAAACATACAAAATGCTGTTTTTAAGTATTTAAACTGTCATATTTATGTTTCTATAGTGTATAATGGCTAATGTTGGTGAAATCAAGATAAAATTGCATTTTTAAGCATGCAAAAGCATACAAAACACCGTTTTTAAGTATACAAACTGTCATATTCCTGTATATGTCGTGTGTAATGGCTTATGTTTGCAAAATCAAGATAAAATAGCTGCTTTCAGCTTGCAAAAACATACAAAATGCTGTTATCAAGTATTTAAACTGTCATATTCAAGTTTCTTTTGTGTATAATGGCTAATGTTGGTGAAATCAAGATAAAATTGCAGTTTTAAGCATGCAAAAGCATACAAAACACCGTATTAAGTATACAAACTGTCATATTCATGTATATGTCGTGTGTAATGGCTTATGTTTGCAAAATCAAGATAAAATAGCGGTTTTCAGCTTGCAAAAACATACAAAATGCTGTTTTCAAGTATTTAAACTGTCATATTCATGTTTCTGCCGTGTATAATGGCTAATATTGGTTAAATCAAGATAAAATTGCTGTTTTAAGCATGCAATAGCATACAAAACACCGTTTTTAACTATACAAACTGTCATATTCATGTTTATGTCGTGTGTAATGGCTTATGTTTGCAAAATCAAGATAAAATAGATGTTTTCAGCTTGCAAAAACATACAAAATGCATTTTTGAAGTATTTAAACTGTCATATTCATGTTTCTGTCGTGTTTAATGGCTAATGTTGGTGAAATCAAGATAAAATTGCTGTTTTAAGCATGCAAAAGCATACAAAACACCGTTTTTAAGTATACAAACTGTCATATTCATGTATATGTCGTGTGTAATGGTTTATGTTTGCAAAATCAAGTTAAAATAGGTGTTTTCAGCTTGCAAAAACATACAAAATGCTGTTTTTAAGTATTTAAACTGTCATATTTATGTTTCTATAGTGTATAATGGCTAATGTTGGTGAAATCAAGATAAAATTGCATTTTTAAGCATGCAAAAGCATACAAAACACCGTTTTTAAGTATACAAACTGTCATATTCATGTATATGTCGTGTGTAATGGCTTATGTTTGCAAAATCAAGATAAAATAGCGGTTTTCAGCTTGCAAAAACATACAAAATGCTGTTTTCAAGTATTTAAACTGTCATATTCATGTTTCTGTCGTGTATAATGGCTAATATTGGTTAAATCAAGATAAAATTGCTGTTTTAAGCATGCAATAGCATACAAAACACCGTATTAAGTATACAAACTGTCATATTCATGTATATGTTGTGTGTAATGGCTTATGTTTGCAAAATCAAGATAAAATAGCGGTTTTCAGCTTGCAAAAACATACAAAATGCTGTTTTCAAGTATTTAAACTGTCATATTCATGTTTCTGTCGTGTATAATGGCTAATGTTGGTGAAATCAAGATAAAATTGCTGTTTTAAGCATGCAAAAGCATACAAAACACCGTTTTTAACTATACAAACTGTCATATTCATGTTTATGTCGTGTGTAATGGGTTATGTTTGCAAAATCAAGATAAAATAGATGTTTTCAGCTTGCAAAAACATACAAAATGCATTTTTGAAGTATTTAAACTGTCATATTCATGTTTCTGTCGTGTTTAATGGCTAATGTTGGTGAAATCAAGATAAAATTGCTGTTTTAAGCATGCAAAAGCATACAAAACACCGTTTTTAAGTATACAAACTGTCATATTCATGTATATGTCTTGTGTAATGGTTTATGTTTGCAAAATCAAGTTAAAATAGGTGTTTTCAGCTTGCAAAAACATACAAAATGCTGTTTTTAAGTATTTAAACTGTCATATTCATGTTTCTATAGTGTATAATGGCTAATGTTGCTGAAATCAAGATAAAATTGCATTTTTAAGCATGCAAAAGCATACAAAACACCGTTTTTAAGTATACAAACTGTCATATTCATGTATATGTCGTGTGTAATGGCTTATGTTTGCAAAATCAAGATAAAATAGCTGTTTTCAGCTTGCAAAAACATACAAAATGCTGTTTTCAAGTATTTAAACAGTCATATTCATATTTCTGTCGTGTACAATGGCTAATGTTGGTGAAATCAAGATAAAATTGCTGATTTAAGCATGCAAAAGCATACAAAACACCGTTTTTAAGTATACAAACTGTCATATTCATGTATATGTCGTGTGTAATGGCTTAGGTTTGTAAAATCAAGATAAAATAGCGGTTTTCAGCTTGCAAACACATACAAAATGCTGTTTTTAAGTATTTAAACTGTCATATTCATGTTTCTGTCGTGTATAATGGTTAATGTTGGTAAAATCAAGATAAAATTGCTGTTTTAAGCATGCAAAAGCATACAAAACACCGTTTTTAAGTATACAAACTGTCATATTCATGTAAATGTCGTGTGTAATGGCTTATGTTTGCAAAATCAAGATAAAATAGCGGTTTTTAGCTTGCAAAAACTTACAAAATGCTGTTTTCAAGTATTTAAACTGTCATATTCATGTTTCTGTCATGTATAATGGCTAATGTTCGTGAAATCAAGTTAAAAATGCTGTTTTAAACATGCAAAAGCATACAAAACACCGTTTTTAAATATACAAACTGTCATATTCATGTATATGTCGTGTGTAATGGCTTATTTTTGCAAAATCAAGACAAAATAGCTGTTTTCAGCTTGCAAAAACATACAAAATGCTGTTTTCAAGTATTTAAACTGTCATATTCATGTTTATGTCGTGTATAATGGCTAATGTTGGTGAAATCAAGATAAAATTGCAGTTTTAAGCATGCAAAAGCATACAAAACACCGTTTTTTAAGTATACAAACTGTTAAGTTATGTTAAGAACAAATTCTCAGATGTAATAATAATAATCAACTTTTATTTATTCAATCAGTGAAAAATATATTCTGACATTTTCAATAATATTGGTGATTAACAATACAAAACATATTTTTGTTTATACTAACTAGATCTACAGAATTTTGTCAAATAATAATTATTTCTCAACAGCCCTCCTTAATTAGTAGTTGACAAAATTCCTAATTTACTACGTAATATTTCAAAAGAAAGCTTCGGAAGTGGTTTTGTAAAAATATCGCTCAACTGTTCGTTGCTCGGGACATAGTTTACTGTAATAGTCTTCCCGATATTTTCACAAATATACTTGTATTTCACATCAATATGTTTAGTTCTTTTAGCATATTTCTTTTCATTCTTTATAATACATATAGCAGATTTGTTATCAATAAAAAGTTTCACAGGTTCATTTTTGTGCAAGCCAATTTCAATGGCTAAATTTCTTAACCAGGTGATTTCCTTTATTGCTTCGCTGGCAGAAACATATTCTGCTTCTGCAGTAGACAGAGCCACTGTTGACTGCTTGCGAGTTTTCCATGCGACAGCTCCTCCTGCATTCATGAACACGAAACCGCTAGTGGATTTCCGATCAATTATATCTCCGGCAAAGTCTGCATCTGAATATGCTGCCGTTTCACCATATCCTTTATACAAAATTCCGTAGTGAAGAGTCCCACATAAATATCTTAAAATCTTCTTAACACCATTCCAGTGACAAAGTTTTGGATTTTCCATACTGCGACATAAAAAATTAATAGCGAAAGCAATATCAGGCCTCGTAACTGTAGATAAGTAAAGAAGACCTCCAATTGCTTCACGGTACGGTACATTTGCTATTTTTCCTTCATGCCAATTTGCGCCAATTTCCATCGGAGTACTGCACTTATTGGCTTCATCCATAGAAAATCGTTTAAGAAGTTTCTTCGTGTATTCGGGTTGATTTATGAAAATCCTTCCATCTCCGGACATTTTTATTTTCATTCCCAAATAAAATATTTCGTTATTTTTCGGAGAATTTACTCTTATTTTAAATTTTGAATTTATTTTCTTCAGAACATCATCTATTTCATTCTTTTTATCTCCTATTACTAACCCATCATCAACAAACAGGGCAATTACTATTTTTGACGAATGATTTCTAACAAATACGCATTGATCTGAATCTAATGTTTTGAATTTTAGGTGTTTTAAAAAATTAGTAAATTTTTCGTTCCATTTTTTCGGCGCTTGTTTTTTCAATTTTATCCCTATATAATCTAATTTGTATATTTACCTGACATTCAAGTACCGCTATATGATATATACTGTCTTATTTTTTACGAAAAAACAACAAGAAAATTATTAGGTGAAATTTACTGTCTATAAACTCAGAGTATTAAAATTATTAAATTTACGTAAATTTTTGACATAAAACTAATGAAAAATCATGAAAATTACTAAAAATTACTAAATGTTGATGTGGTTTCTATAGACACAGTGTCAGATTGAATTTTAACTGTCACACCGTTCATTATGACAGTTGCGTGAAATGTCATTGAAAATATTAATTTACAATTTGTGATCGATTTAGTGAGTTCAAGTGTATAAAATTTTTAAATTATTGTATTCTAATTGGTTTTACATGTTTTTGGTACGTTCAAAAACAGTTTAAATGGGTTAAAAGTGTGACGAAAATTTCAAATGACAGATGGAGATTTTTACGCTTAAATACACGTAAATTGTATAAAAATCATGGTAAATATGTATTATTTTATTGTACAATATCAATTAAACATATTCCATTACAGGAAACTTGGTACAAATTGATTTTATATTATACATGTCAAATTGAAGTTTGGTTATATTCATGTCATACAATTTTACTTATGAAATACTATAGAAAAACGTACAGTTACGCAAGAAATATATAGACATCATTGAAACCCATTGTATTGGACGAATTACAATTATCAAAATGCATACAATAAGTATTTGTGATTGAAAAAAAATTTGACAGTTTTGCGGACCACTGTTAGAGTGTAAGGCTTTTTACTTATGGATTCATGTAAGTGTGTAAAATGATAGAATTTCTTTCTTTAAAGTTTAAATAATATTTAAGCAATATATTTTACATAAATTCCAATTAATTACTTCTCGTCGGCATGTAAAATAAATTATTACCTTTCTTAAAATTTCTTACAATAAGTATTTGTGACTGAAAAATATTTTGACAGTTTTGCGGACCACTGTTAGAGTGTAAGGCTTTTTATTTATGGTTTCACGTAAGTGTGTAAAATGAATGAGCTCATTTTTTAAAAGTTTTAATAATATTGAAGCAATATATTTTACATTAATTTCAAGTAATTACTTCTCGTCAGGATGTAAAATAAATTATTACCTTTCTTAAAATTTCTTACTACAAGTATTTGTGATTGAGAAATATTTTGACAGTTTGACGAACCACTGTTAGAGTGTAAGGCTTTTTATTTATGGCTTCACAGAAGTGTGTAAAATGATAGAGTTCCTTTCTTTAAAATTTAAATAATATTTAAGCAATATATTTTACATTAATTTCAATTAATGACTTCTCGTAAGGATGTAAAATAAATTATTTCCTTTCTTCAAACTTTTAAATCATATGTAATCAATATAATTACATTGAACGAGGTGAGGAGCGCAGCGACGAGCCGAGTATACAACAAACATAATTACGAGGTGAGGAGCGTAGCGACGAACCCAGTAACCAACAAACATTCCCACTCGGTGAGGAGCGTAGCGACGAACCGAGTACTCAACAAATATATGTACGAGGTGAGGAGCGTAGCGACGAACCGAGTATACAACCAACATTCCTACTATTAAGTATTAACAAACATAATTGCTTTATGAAAAGTGTAGTAACGAACCGAGTATTCGACAAATATATTTACTCAGTGAGAAGCGTAGCAACGAACCGAGTATATAACATACTCCACATAAACACATTAAGTAGATACAATAAAAGTATATTTCAATTATTATATATATATATATATATTCTTTTTTTCTATGACAACCTAATTATACCTATATCATTACCATGAAAATATATGTTATTACAAAGTATCTATAGATATAAATAATTGTGGTTACCATGGAAATTAAAAAATTAAGTGTTAATTAATACGAAATAAGGTTATGCGAGGCGAGGAGCGTAGCGACGAGCCTCGTATCCAACTTATACATTTACAAAACTTATAATAAAAAAAAAATATAAAAATTTTTCTTTCAACATTAATATTCTCATTGAATTTTCAGTTTTTTCTAAGACAACGAACTTATACCTATATCATTACCATGGAAACATATGTTTTTACAGTGTATTCATAGCTAAGAATTAGTTTGGTTACTTTGGAAATGAAAAAGATAAAGACTTTATCAATACGAAATAAAAGTAGGCGAGGCGAGGAGCGTAGCGACGAGCCTCGTATCCAACTTATACATTTACAAAACATATAATAAAAACATAATAAAAAAACATTTATTTCAAAAATAATATACTCATTGAATTTTCAGTTTTTTCCATGACAACGAACTTATACCTACATCATTACCTTAGAAACATATGTTCTTACAATGTGTCCATAGATACAAATAATTGTGGTTACCATGGAAATTAAAAAGATTAATTGTTTATCAATACAAAATAAGGTTATGCGAGGCGAGGAGCGTAGCGACGAGCCTCGTATCCAACAAAAAACACTGATTTATCTAAAAAAACATTTAATTAAAAAATATTTCTATCCACCTCATGTATTTATCTATACGGCGAAGCACTATCCGCCTCACTGGTTTTAAGCCATATAAACTCTTTTTAAGATGACATACTCTTTCAGAATCATCTTCGTATCCTTCGGGCTGAACCATGTATAAAGTTTCTTCTAGATCACCATGAAGAAATGCGGTTTTTACATCAAAAGTCAAAACTTCCAATCTTTTCAATGATGCATAGCTTAGCATCAAACGAACTGATTCATACCGAGTCACAGGACTAAAAGTTTCAATATAATCAATCCCTTCTTTCTGCTCAAAGCCTCGTGCAACTAAACGAGCTTTATATCTGCCATCTTCTTTCATTCTTAAAATCCATTTACAACTGATTGGTGTTATATTTTCTGGTTTTTGAACAAGTTCCCAAGTTTTATTTTCCGTTAGAGATTTGTATTCTTCATCCATCGCTCGTTTCCAATTTACATCTTTAAGAGCATTCTTCACTGATATTTCTTCGCATTCTGAGACAAAACTTAATTCGTAATCTTGAAATCGTTGTGGTGGTTTCAAAAGATTTCTGTTTCTCAATCCATAGGTATTACTTCTTCGCGTTTCTTCATTTATCTCTGGATTTGAGTCATATTCTTCGTTATCAGAAGTGGTTAATTCAACAGCATCTTGAAATTCATTATTGGTTTCTTCTTCTGTGTCTTGAAAAATATCTACAATTTCGTTCTTCATTTCAACTTTTTCATAAAATATTACATCCCGAGATATTTCAATTTTCTGTTCTTCAGGAATGTATACACGATAACCTTTCGTCTCAGAGCAATATCCTTCGAAAATGCCTTTCTTGCTTTTTGCATCTAGTTTTGAACGTTTTTCCTTTGGAATATGCACGTAACAAATGCTTCCAAAAATTCTGAGAGAACTCAGATTGACTTTTCTATCAAACCATAATTCAGATGGACTTCGATCTTCCTCAGGACTTTTCCCAACTAAATTTAATGTGAACACAGCGTAGTTCACAGCTTCGGCCCACAATTTTCTAGGCAATTTCTTTGTATGTAATACAGTACGTGCCATTTCCATAATTGTGCGAAACTCTCTTTCAGCTCGACCATTTTGTTCGGGAGTATACGGTACCGTTAGCTGATGGCGTACACCTTCACTTTTCAAAAGTTTAAGAATTTCTTCATTCTTGAATTCAGTACCATTATCGCTTCGTATTATTTTAACTTGTCGTCCAAATTGATTTTTGATTAACTTCAGAAATTCTTTCAATTTTTCAGTTGTTTCATTCTTGTGTTTAATAAAATAAACTGTTCGATACTTTGATTTATCATCCTTAAATTGAAGAAAATATTTTGATCCTTTTAGTGATTGTGTTGACATTGGACCACATAAATCAACATGTATGAGATCGCCAATTTCTTTTGCTCTAGATTCACTAACTGAGAAAGACAATCGATGCAACTTGCCGTACATACATCCCTCACATACGTAATCTTCCCAGTCATCAATAAATTTAAAATTCTTTGACTTCAATTTTTCCCGTACATATTTCACATTCTGATGTCCCATTCTTTCATGCCATTTTTTTAGACTTTCAGTTTTATTGGTAGTCGCTGCTAGTCCTATTTCTAATTTATCTTTTTCATGTTGTTTACTGTCATCCATGCGACGAAATTTCATTCTAAACATTTTTCCAAAGCGTTCGCCAATTGCACGTATTTCTCCGTTTAATAGAAATAGAGATTCTCGGGCATTTGCTCGTTGTTCTATACCCTTTTCTAATGTAGACATTACAGAAAATAAATTGAAATTAAGATTCGGTACATACAAAACATCGCATAAAACAGTTTCGATCCATTTTTTACCGTTGAACGCTTCTACTTCAATATCGCCAATTCCAATTCCTTTCATTTCAGTGCCGTCACCAATTCGAATAGAAATAGGTTCATCAAGTTCCGAATAATCTGCAAACCATTCTAATCTTGGACACATATGTTCAGTAGCACCACAGTCTTGCAACCAAACATTTTTCAGTATTTCTTCATTAAATTCTGCTAACTCTTTTGTTGACAAGTTAGCAACTATAAGAGCATTTCTCTTGTCTCGTCTAAGCTTTTGATTTTCGTCAGAATAGGATTTCTTCTCGTTGTTTCGTTTTTCAGGACAATTTCTTGCGAAATGTCCAAGTTTTGAACATATATGACATGAAAAACGATCTGTTGGTTTAGTAAAATTTCCATTCTTGGACCTCCAGTCTTCTTTGCTTCCTTCGTTAAATTTCTTCTTAACTCGACAATCTCGAACAATATGACCATGTTTTCCGCAGCGATAACATGTTAAATCTTTTCGAAATGAATTTGAATGTTGTTTTGCAAATAAAGCTACATCATTTGATGAACAGCCAACATTAACATTTTCTCTTACTTTCATTCTTTCTTCTTCAATTATGAGACGTCCCAGCAAATTTGAAACAGTCTTCTCACTTGATGCAATCGAGTCCCAAGCACTGTGAAAATGATCAAACCGAGCAGGTAACACCATTAAAATTTTAGTTATAAGCATGGATTCTGAAACTTTATCGTCAAACGATTCCATTTTCTGCGCCAATTTTCTAATTTTTGTCACATTTTCAGCAACAGAATCCTTCTCATTATACTTAAAGGAGTGAAACTGTGTTTGAAGTATGTGAAGTGACAATTCAGACTTGTTTCCATAAAGTGTATCTAAAATTTCTAACATATTTCTTGCTGTTTTGCATTCGGTGATATTTGATATGCAACTATCACTTATTGTCGTGACAATAACTTTTCGTGCTTCTGCATCAGATTTGTTCCAAATTTTCATGTCTTCAGCCGAACCATCTTGCGGATATTTTTCCTCGCCAGAAACAACATTCCACTTTCCAGATGCTTCCAGTATAGTTTTTACTTGAAATTTCCAAATATCATACGTTTCTTTACCAATCAATTTGGTAATTCCACACCACTTCGATTGATCATTACTTTCCATCTTTAAGCAGATAATATTCACACTGCCACAATAAATGATCAATGAACACCTCCAAATATTCGTAGTTTTCTTCGACTTCGATTACAACTGATAATTGAAACTATAATTCGTGAGCTTCTGGGCCCATAACCTGTTAAGTTATGTTAAGAACAAATTCTCAGATGTAATAATAATAATCAACTTTTATTTATTCAATCAGTGAAAAATATATTCTGACATTTTCAATAATATTGGTGATTAACAATTCAAAACATATTTTTGTTTATACTAACTAGATCTACAGAATTTTGTCAAATAATAATTATTTCTCAACACAAACTGTCATATTCATGTATATGTCGTGTGTAATGGCTTATATTTGCAAAATCAAGATAAAATTGCTGTTTTCAGCTTGCAAAAACATACAAAATGCTGTTTTCAAGTATTTAAACTGTCATATTCATGTTTCTGTCGTGTATAATGGCTAATGTTGGTGAAATCAAGATAAAATTGCTGTTTTAAGCATGCAAAAGCATACAAAACTCCGTTTTTAAGTATACAAACTGTCATATTCATGTATATGTCGTGTGTAATGGCTTATGTTTGCAAAATCAAGATAAAATAGCTGTTTTCAGCTTGCAAAAACATACAAAATGCTGTTTTAAAGTATTTAAACTGTCATATTCATGTTTCTGTCGTGTATAATGGCTAATGTTGGTGAAATCAAGATAAAATTGCAGTTTTAAGCATGCAAAAGCATACAAAACACCGTTTTTAAGTATACAAACTGTCATATTCATGTATATGTCGTGTGTAATGGCTTATGTTTGCAAAATCAAGATAAAATAGCTGTTTTCAGCTTGCAAACACATACAAAATGCTGTTTTCAAGTATTTAAACTGTCATATTCATGTTTATATCGTGTATAATGGCTAATGTTGGTGAAATCAAGATAAAATTGCAGTTTTAAGCATGCAAAAGCATACAAAACACCGTTTTTTAAGTATACAAACTGTCATATTCATGTATATGTCGTGTGTAATGGCTTATATTTGCAAAATCAAGATAAAATTGCTGTTTTCAGCTTGCAAAAACATACAAAATGCTGTTTTCAAGTATTTAAACTGTCATATTCATGTTTCTGTCGTGTATAATGGCTAATGTTGGTGAAATCAAGATAAAATTGCTGTTTTAAGCATGCAAAAGCATACAAAACTCCGTTTTTAAGTATACAAACTGTCATATTCATGTATATGTCGTGTGTAATGGCTTATGTTTGCAAAATCAAGATAAAATAGCTGTTTTCAGCTTGCAAAAACATACAAAATGCTGTTTTAAAGTATTTAAACTGTCATATTCATGTTTCTGTCGTGTATAATGGCTAATGTTGGTGAAATCAAGATAAAATTGCTGTTTTAAGCATGCAAAAGCTTACAAAACACCGTATTTAAGTATACAAACTGTCATATTCATGTATATGTCGTGCGTAATGGCTTATGTTTGCAAAATCAAGATAAAATAGCTGTTTTCAGCTTGCAAAAACATACAAAATGCTGTTTTCAAGTATTTAAACTGTCATATTTATGTTTCTGTCGTGTATAATGGCTAATGTTGGTGAAATCAAGATAAAATTGCTGTTTTAAGCATGCAAAAGCATACAAAACACGTTTTTAAGTATACGAACTGTCATATTCATGTATATGTCGTGTGTAATGGCTTATGTTTGCAAAATCAAGATAAAATAACTGTTTTTAGCTTGCAAAAACATACAAAATGCTGTTTTCAAGAGTTTAAACTGTCATATTCATGTTTCTGTCGTGTATACTGGCTAATGTTGGTGAAATCAAGATAAAATTGCAGTTTCAAGCATGCAAAAGCATACAAAACACCGTTTTTAAGTATACAGACTGTCATATTCATGTATATGTCGTGTGTAATGGCTTATGTTTGCAAAATCAAGATAAAATAGCTGTTTTCAGATTGCAAAAACATACAAAATGCTGTTTTCAAGTATTTAAACTGTCATATTTATGTTTCTGTCGTGTATAATGGCTAATGTTGGTGAAATCAAGATAAAATTGCTGTTTTAAGCATGCAAAAGCATACAAAACACCGTTTTTAAGTATACGAACTGTCATATTCATGTATATGTCGTGTGTAATGGCTTATGTTTGCAAAATCAAGATAAAATAGCTGTTTTCAGCTTGCAAAAACATACAAAATGCTGTTTTCAAGTATATAAACTGTCATATTCATGTTTCTGTCGTGTATAATGGCTAATATTGGTTAAATCAAGATAAAATTGCTGTTTTAAGCATGCAAAAGCATACAAAACTCCGTTTTTAAGTATACAAACTGTCATATTCATGTATATGTCGTGTGTAATGGCTTATGTTTGCAAAATCAAGATAAAATAGCTGTTTTCAGCTTGCAAAAACATACAAAATGCTGTTTTAAAGTATTTAAACTGTCATATTCATGTTTTTGTCGTGTATAATGGCTAATGTTGGTGAAATCAAAATAAAATTGCTGTTTTAAGCATGCAAAAGCATACAAAACACCGTTTTTAACTATACAAACTGTCATATTCATGTTTATGTCGTGTGTAATGGCTTATGTTTGCAAAATCAAGATAAAATAGATGTTTTCAGCTTGCAAAAACATACAAAATGCATTTTTGAAGTATTTAAACAGTCATATTCATGTTTCTGTCGTGTTTAATGGCTAATGTTGGTGAAATCAAGATAAAATTGCTGTTTTAAGCATGCAAAAGCATACAAAACACCGTTTTTAAGTATACAAACTGTCATATTCATGTATATGTCGTGTGTAATGGTTTATGTTTGCAAAATCAAGTTAAAATAGGTGTTTTCAGCTTGCAAAAACATACAAAATGCTGTTTTTAAGTATTTAAACTGTCATATTCATGTTTCTATAGTGTATAATGGCTAATGTTGGTGAAATCAAGATAAAATTGCATTTTTAAGCATGCAAAAGCATACAAAACACCGTTTTTAAGTATACAAACTGTCATATTCATGTATATGTCGTGTGTAATGGCTTATGTTTGCAAAATCAAGATAAAATAGCTGTTTTCAGCTTGCAAAAACATACAAAATGCTGTTTTCAAGTATTTAAACAGTCATATTCATATTTCTGTCGTGTACAATGGCTAATGTTGGTGAAATCAAGATAAAATTGCTGATTTAAGCATGCAAAAGCATACAAAACAAAGTTTTTAAGTATACAAACAGTCATATTCCTGTATATGTCGTGTGTAATGGCTTATGTTTGCAAAATCAAGATAAAATAGCTGCTTTCAGCTTGCAAAAACATACAAAATGCTGTTATCAAGTATTTAAACTGTCATATTCAAGTTTCTGTTGTGTATAATGGCTAATGTTGGTGAAATCAAGATAAAATTGCAGTTTTAAGCATGCAAAAGCATACAAAACACCGTTTTTAAGTATACAAACTGTCATATTCATGTATATGTCGTGTGTAATGGCTTATGTTTGCAAAATCAAGATAAAATAGCGGTTTTCAGCTTGCAAAAACATAAAAAATGCTGTTTTCAAGTATTTAAACTGTCATATTCATGTGTTGGGACCACTTGCTCCATCTAGCGTCAGACCTTAGTATTCGCAGCAAATTTATTTTTGCACTGCCTCTGTGCCACGCGACGTCATGTCCGGTTACTCGCCTGTCAAGTGTCCGGCTACCGAGCACATGTTTTACTCGCTCTCGCTTGGATCTTGTATACGATCGCACGTTTTTTACCGCTATATTTTGCTTACGCTAACACAATAATTCTTTAGTTATTGTTGTATTTTCGCTTAATTCATTATTATTATTATCGCTACAGTGTTTTACAGTGATTATTGTAAATTAATGCTTTGTTTTGACTTATTTAATAGTGAACTTCGCACGTGATCTAGTTATCACTTTAACCTATACAAGTATATCTTGTGTGTATCCTTTTATCATTATTTTCCAGCTTTATTTTGGTTTGTATATGCATCTACAGCACACTGAATACTGGATACAACAACTTGTTTATGGTAATCTGCTTTTGGAGGTATATCTTGATTCCAATACAATACTGTTCACTGAAATCGCACCAGGTATTTTTGCTATACAATTTGATACATCCTACACGCAGTAAGTACGTTTTATTTATTCCAAATTACAGTTTACAGATGTAAAATCATTTACATTTGTTCACTTTTCAATAGTTAATTAGTTTACAATATTTCTTTATTATTGTTCAATATATTTATTAATAGTGCTCCAGTTTACGTATCTGTTTCATTGTGAGTTGCATTTCACTGTATATTGACTAATTTGACACGCAATTTACTTGTTTTATTTTTGGGTTATTATTTCTTGCAAACGCTTACAATATTTGTTATATTTATAAATAAATATCGCATCCTTTTTGATATACAAGTAGTTTCTCACGCTTTGTCAATTTATTCGCAGTTTTGTACATGTTTAGTTTGATCTAGTTATCTACATTTACAGATCATATTTACTATTCAATACGCTCTAGTTATAATTATTTACTTACGCATATGGGTTATTTCTCGTAGTAATTATAATTTATTTATTTGTTTGTTGGTTAATATCTAGTTATTATCACACACTTATTTTGTATATATTCACTTACATTCGCACAAAATTACTGCATTGTTGAGTTTCCAGTTTTGGAATATTATTTGTCTAATTATTATATTTTATGTATGTATTAATTTTAAGTATACTTATCCATATATATCTTGATTCCGCTACGCTTATTTTCTTGTTGATTTATCTCTTCTATTTCTTTGCTGTTTTTAGGAATAAGATTGGTTTAATTTAGCTTTGTTCTCCTAACATACATTTGTGGGCCTTTGTGGTTTATCCTGTCCTTCCAAAGAGCGACAGTATTGTGTAAGTCCTGCTTATTGCTCGGGCAGGTGAAAAGTGTCCACCCTTATTCCTTTCCTATTTGCATTTATTTCTTCTTGTTTGGATACTCTATCGCGCCAACATCATATTGTTTATACGCTATTATGTGCATACTTTATTCCACGCTTTATCAGATTTCCAGTCATTCCTTTTGGAATTCTGCATCCATCACGCACCGCCGCATCACAATTGTTCCAAATTAACCGACACGTCTTGCAACTAGCGCATCTGCCACTGCTCCATTTTCTGGTTTTACATCTACGCCAGGCGTATTACAGGTCAACATTACCATCTTTGGGGATTTGGACCCTCCACGCAACGCTGGTCCTTCGAGTCTTTTCTGAGGGTCAAACATCATTAAGCTCCATTTTACGTTGACTTTAGTTCTTCATTTCCGGTCTTACAAACCGGAACTACCAGCCGACGCCTGTCGTGTATAATGGCTAATGTTGGTGAAATCAAGATAAAATTGCTGTTTTAAGCATGCAAAAGCATACAAAACACCGTTTTTAACTATACAAACTGTCATATTCATGTATATGTCGTGTGTAATGGCTTATGTTTGCAAAATCAAGATAAAATAGCGGTTTTCAGCTTGCAAAAACATACAAAATGCTGTTTTCAAATATTTAAACTGTCATATTCATGTTTCTGTCGTGTATAATGGCTAATGTTGGTGAAATCAAGATAAAATTGCTGTTTTAAGCATGCAAAAGCATACAAAACACCGTTTTTAAGTATACAAACTGTCATATTCATGTATTTGTCGCGTGTAAAGGCTTATGTTTACAAAATCAAGATAAAATAGGTGTTTTTAGCTTGCAAAAACATACAAAATGCTGTTTTCAAGTATTTAAACTGTCATATTCATGTTTCTATCGTGTATAATGGCTAATGTTGGTGAAATCAAGATAAAATTACAGTTTTAAGCATGCAAAAGCATACAAAACACCGTTTTTAAGTATACAAACTGTCATATTCATGTATATGTCGTGTGTAATGGCTTATGTTTGCAAAATCAAGATAAAATAGCTGTTTTCAGATTGCAAAAACATACAAAATGCTGTTTTCAAGTATTTAAACTGTCATATTTATGTTTCTGTCGTGTATAATGGCTAATGTTGGTGAAATCAAGATAAAATTGCTGTTTTAAGCATGCAAAAGCATACAAAACACCGTTTTTAAGTATACAAACTGTCATATTCATGTATATGTCGTGTGTAATGGCTTATGTTTGCAAAATCAAGATAAAATAGCTGTTTTCAGCTTGCAAAAACAAACAAAATGCTGTTTTCAAGTATTTAAACTGTCATATTCATGTTTCTATCGTGTATAATGGCTAATGTTGGTGAAATCAAGATAAAATTACAGTTTTAAGCATGCAAAAGCAAACAAAACACCGTTTTTAAGTATACAAACTGTCATATTCATATATATGTCGTGTGTAATGGCTTATGTTTGCAAAATCAAGATAAAATAGCGGTTTTTAGCTTGCAAAAACATACAAAATGCTGTTTTCAAGTATTTAAACTGTCATATTCATGTTTCTGTCATGTATAATGGCTAATGTTGGTGAAATCAAGATAAAAATGCTGTTTTAAGCATGCAAAAGCATACAAAACACCGTTTTTAACTATACAAACTGTCATATTCATGTTTATATCGTGTGTAATGGCTTATGTTTGCAAAATCAAGATAAAATAGATGTTTTCAGCTTGCAAAAACATACAAAATGCATTTTTGAAGTATTTAAACTGTCATATTCTTGTTTCTGTCGTGTTTAATGTTGGTGAAATCAAGATAAAATTGCTGTTTTAAGCATGCAAAAGCATACAGAACACCGTTTTTAAGTATACAAACTGTCATATTCATGTATATGTCTTGTGTAATGGTTTATGTTTGCAAAATCAAGTTAAAATAGGTGTTTTCAGCTTGCAAAAACATACAAAATGCTGTTTTCAAGTATTTAAACTGTCATATTCATGTTTCTATAGTGTATAATGGCTAATGTTGGTGAAATCAAGATAAAATTGCATTTTTAAGCATGCAAAAGCATACAAAACACCGTTTTTATGTATACAAACTGTCATATTCATGTATATGTCGTGTGTAATGGCTTATGTTTGCAAAATCAAGATAAAATAGCTGTTTTCAGCTTGCGAAAACATAGAAAATGCTGTTTTCAAGTATTTAAACTGTCATATTCATGTTTCTATAGTGTATAATGGCTAATGTTGGTGAAATCAAGATAAAATTGCATTTTTAAGCATGCAAAAGCATACAAAACACCGTTTTTAAGTATACAAACTGTCATATTCATGTATATGTCGTGTGTAATGGCTTATGTTTGCAAAATCAAGATAAACTAGCTGTTTTCAGCTTGCAAAAACATACAAAATGCTGTTTTCAAGTATTTAAACTGTCATATTCATGCTTCTGTCATGTATAATGGCTAATGTTGGTGAAATCAAGATAAAATTGCTGTTTTAAGCATGCAAAAGCATACAAAACACCGTTTTTAAGTATACAAACTGTCATATTCATGTATATGTCGTGTGTAATGGCTTCAGTATGCAAAATCAAGATAAAATAGCGGTTTTCAGCCTGCAAAAACATACAAAATGCTGTTTTCAAGTATTTAAACTGTCATATTCATGTTTCTGTCATGTATAATGGCTAATGTTGGTGAAATCAAGATAAAATTGCTATTTCAAGCAAGCAAAAGCATACAAAACACAGTTTTTAACTATACAAACTGTCATATTCATGTATATGTCTTGTGTAATGGCTTATGTTTGCAAAATCAAGATAAAATAGATGTTTTCAGTTTGCAAAAACATACAAAATGCTGTTTTCAAGTATTTAAACTGTCATATTCATGTTTCTATCGTGTATAATGGCTAATGTTGGTGAAATCAATTGCAATTTTAAGCATGCAAAAGCATACAAAACACCGTTTTTAAGTATACAAACTGTCATATTCATGTATATGTCGTGTGTAATGGCTTATGTTTGCAAAATCAAGATAAAATAGCTGTTTTCAGCTTGCAAAAACATACAAAATGCTGTTTTCAAGTATTTAAACTGTCATATTCATGTTTCTGTCGTGTATATTGGCTAATGTTGGTGAAATCAAGATAAAATTGCAGTTTTAAGCATGCAAAAGCATACAAAACACCGTTTTTAAGTATACAAACTGTCATATTCATGTATATGTCGTGTGTAATGGCTTCAGTTTGCAAAATCAAGATAAAATAGCGGTTTTCAGCTTGCAAAAACATACAAAATGCTGTTTTCAAGTATTTAAACTGTCATATTCATGTTTCTGTCGTGTATAATGGCTTATGTTGGTGAAATCAAGATAAAATTGCTGTTTTAAGCATGCAAAAGCAAACAAAACACCGTTTTTAAATATACAAACTGTCATATTCATATATATGTCGTGTGTAATGGCTTATGTTTGCAAAATCAAGATAAAATAGCGGTTTTTAGCTTGCAAAAACATACAAAATGCTGTTTTCAAGTATTTAAACTGTCATATTCATGTTTCTGTCATGTATAATGGCTAATGTTGGTGAAATCAAGATAAAATTGCTGTTTTAAGCATGCAAAAGCATACAAAACACCGTTTTAGGTATACAAACTGTCATATTCATGTATATGTCGTGTGTAATGGCTTATGTTTGCAAAATCAAGATAAAATAGCTGTTTTCAGCTTGCAAAAACTTACAAAATGCTGTTTTCAAGTATTTAAACTGTCATATTCATATTTCTGTCGTGTATAATGGCTAATGTTGTTGAAATCAAGATAAAATTGCATTTTTAAGCATGCAAAAGCATACAAAACACCGTTTTTAACTATACAAACTGTCATATTCATGTATATGTCGTGTTTAATGGCTTATGTTTGCAAAATCAAGATAAAATAGCGGTTTTCAGCTTGCAAAAACATACAAAATGCTGTTTTCAAGTATTTAAACTGTCATATTCATGTATCTGTCGTGTATAATGGCTAATGTTGGTGAAATCAAGATAAAATTGCTGTTTTAAGCATGCAAAAGCATACAAAACACCGTTTTTAAGTATACAAACTGTCATATTCATGTATATGTCGTGTGTAATGGCTTATGTTTGCAAAATCAAGATAAAATAACTGTTTTTAGCTTGCAAAAACATACAAAATGCTGTTTTCAAGTATTTAAACTGTCATATTCATGTTTCTGTCGTGTATGATGGCTAATGTTGGTGAAATCAAGATAAAATTGCTGTTTTAAGCATGCAAAAGCAAACAAAACACCGTTTTTAAGTATACAAACTGTCATATTCATGTATATGTCGTGTGTAATGGCTTATGTTTGCAAAATCAAGATAAAATAGCGGTTTTCAGCTTGCAAAAACATACAAAATGCTGTTTTCAAATATTTAAACTGTCATATTCATGTTTCTGTCATGTATAATGGCTAATGTTGGTGAAATCAAGATAAAATTGCTGTTTTAAGCATGCAAAAGCATACAAAACACCGTTTTTAAGTATACAAACTGTCATATTCATGTATATGTCGTGTGTAATGGCTTATGTTTGCAAAATCAAGATAAAATAGCTGTTTTCAGCTTGCAAAAACAAACAAAATGCTGTTTTCAAGTATTTAAACTGTCATATTCATGTTTCTATCGTGTATAATGGCTAATGTTGGTGAAATCAAGATAAAATTACAGTTTTAAGCATGCAAAAGCAAACAAAACACCGTTTTTAAGTATACAAACTGTCATATTCATATATATGTCGTGTGTAATGGCTTATGTTTGCAAAATCAAGATAAAATAGCGGTTTTTAGCTTGCAAAAACATACAAAATGCTGTTTTCAAGTATTTAAACTGTCATATTCATGTTTCTGTCATGTATATTGGCTAATGTTGGTGAAATCAAGATAAAATTGCTGTTTTAAGCATGCAAAAGCATACAAAACACCGTTTTTAACTATACAAACTGTCATATTCATGTTTATGTCGTGTGTAATGGCTTATGTTTGCAAAATCAAGATAAAATAGATGTTTTCAGCTTGCAAAAACATACAAAATGCATTTTTGAAGTATTTAAACTGTCATATTCTTGTTTCTGTCGTGTTTAATGGCTAATGTTGGTGAAATCAAGATAAAATTTCTGTTTTAAGCATGCAAAAGCATACAGAACACCGTTTTTAAGTAAAAAAACTGTCATATTCATGTATATGTCTTGTGTAATGGTTTATGTTTGCAAAATCAAGTTAAAATAGGTGTTTTCAGCTTGCAAAAACATACAAAATGCTGTTTTCAAGTATTTAAACTGTCATATTCATGTTTCTATAGTTTATAATGGCTAATGTTGGTGAAATCAAGATAAAATTGCATTTTTAAGCATGCAAAAGCATACAAAACACCGTTTTTATGTATACAAACTGTCATATTCATGTATATGTCGTGTGTAATGGCTTATGTTTGCAAAATCAAGATAAAATAGCTGTTATCAGCTTGCGAAAACATAGAAAATGCTGTTTTCAAGTATTTATACTGTCATATTCATGTTTCTATAGTGTATAATGGCTAATGTTGGTGAAATCAAGATAAAATTGCATTTTTAAGCATGCAAAAGCATACAAAACACCGTTTTTAAGTATACAAACTGTCATATTCATGTATATGTCGTGTGTAATGGCTTCAGTTTGCAAAATCAAGATAAAATAGCGGTTTTCAGCTTGCAAAAACATACAAAATGCTGTTTTCAAGTATTTAAACTGTCATATTCATGTTTCTGTCGTGTATAATGGCTTATGTTGGTGAAATCAAGATAAAATTGCTGTTTTAAGCATGCAAAAGCAAACAAAACACCGTTTTTAAATATACAAACTGTCATATTCATATATATGTCGTGTGTAATGGCTTATGTTTGCAAAATCAAGATAAAATAGCGGTTTTTTAGCTTGCAAAAACATACAAAATGCTGTTTTCAAGTATTTAAACTGTCATATTCATGTTTCTGTCATGTATAATGGCTAATGTTGGTGAAATCAAGATAAAATTGCTGTTTTAAGCATGCAAAAGCATACAAAACACCGTTTTTAACTATACAAACTGTCATATTCATGTTTATGTCGTGTGTAATGGCTTATGTTTGCAAAATCAAGATAAAATAGATGTTTTCAGCTTGCAAAAAACAAACAAAATGCTGTTTTCAAGTATATAAACTGTGATATTCATGTTTCTGACGTGTATAATGGCTAATGTT
>CAWWDY010002101.1:0-55498 GCA_963942605.1 Poecilus cupreus
GAAACGGCGATTTATGAGAAATGACGATAAAATTGCTGTTTTAAACTTGCAAAAACATAGAAAAACGCTGTTTTCAACTATTGAAACTGATAAATTCATGTTTCTTTCGTGCGAAACGGCGATTTATGAGAAATGACGATAAAATTGCTGTTTTAAACTTGCAAAAACATAGAAAAACGCTGTTTTGAACTATTCAAACTGATAAATTAAGGTTTCTTTCGTTCGAAACGGTGGATTTTTGTGAAATAACGATAAAACTGCTGTTTTAAACTTGCAAAAACCAAGAAAAACGCTGTTTTAAACTATTTAAACTGACAAATTCATGTTTCTTTTGTGTGAAACGGCGATTTATGAGAAATGACGAAAAAATTGCTGTTTTAAACTTGCAAAAACATAGAAAAACGCTGTTTTCAACTATTGAAACTGATAAATTCATGTCTCTTTCGTGCGAAACGGCGATTTATGAGAAATGACGATAAAATTGCTGTTTTAAACTTGCAAAAACATAGAAAAACGCTGTTTTCAACTATTAAAACTGACAAATTCATGTTTCTTTCGTGCGAAACGGCGATTTATGAGAAATGACGATAAAACTGCTGTTTTAAACTTGCAAAAACAAAGAAAAACGCTGTTTTCAACTATTCAAACTGATAAATTCATGTTTCTTTCGTGCGAAACGGCAATTTATGTGAAATGACGATAAAATTGCTGTTTTAAACTTGCAAAAACATAGAAAAACGCTGTTTTGAACTATTCAAACTGACAAATTCATGTTTCTTTCGTGTGAAACGGCGATTTATGAGAATTGACGATAAAATTGCTGCTTTAAACTTGCAAAAACATAGAAAAACGCTGTTTTGAACTATTCAAACTGTCAAATTCATGTTTATTTCATGCGAAATGGCGATTTATGAGAAATGACGATAAAATTGCTGTTTTAAACTTGCAAAAACATAGAAAAACGCTGTTTTGAACTATTCAAACTGATAAATTCAGGTTTCTTTCGTTCGAAACGGTGGATTTTTGTGAAATCACGATAAAACTGCTGTTTTAAACTTGCAAAAACATAGAAAAACGCTGTTTTAAACTATTCAAACTGATAAAATCATGTTTCTTTCGTGCGAAACCGCGATTTATGAGAAATGACGATAAAATTGCTGTTTTAGACTTGCAAAAACATAGAAAAACGCTGTTTTCAACTATTCAAACAGACAAATTCATGTTTCTTTCGTGCGAACCGGCGATTTATGAGAAATGACGATAAAATTGCTGTTTTAAACTTGTAAAAACATAGAAAAACGCTGTTTTCAACTATTCAAACTGATAAATTCATGTTTCTTTCGTGCGAAACGGCGATTTATGAGAAATGACGATAAAATTGCTGTTTTAAACTATTCAAACTGATAAATTCATGTTTCTTTCGTGCGAAACGGCGATTTATGAGAAATGACGATAAAATTGCTGTTTTAAACTTACAAAAACATAGAAAAACGCTGTTTTGAACTATTCAAACTGACAAATTCATGTTTCTTTCGTGCTAAACGGCGATTTATGAGAAATGACGACAAAATTGCTGTTTTAAACTTGCAAAAACATAGAAAAACGCTGTTTTGAACTATTCAAACTGACAAATTCATGTTTCTTTCGTGTGAAACGGCGATTTATGAGAAATGACGATAAAATTGCTGTTTTAAACTTGCAAACACATAGAAAAACGCTGTTTTCAACTATTCAAACTGATAAATTCATGTTTCTTTTGTGCGAAACGGCGATTTATGAAAAATGACGATAAAATTGCTGTTTTAAACTTGCAAAAACATAGAAAAACGCTGTTTTGAACTATTCAAACTGATAAATTCATGTCTCTTTCGTGCGAAACGGCGATTTATGAGAAATGACGATAAAATTACTGTTTTAAACTTGCAAAAACATAGAAAAACGCTGTTTTGAACTATTCAAACTGATAAATTCAGGTTTCTTTCGTTCGAAACGGTGGATTTTTGTGAAATCACGATAAAACTGCTGTTTTAAACTTGCAAAAACATAGAAAAACGCTGTTTTAAACTATTCAAACTGACAAATTCATGTTTCTTTCGTGTGAAACGGCGATTTATGAGAAATGACGATAAAATTGCTGTTTTAAACTTGCAAAAACATAGAAAAACGCTGTTTTGAACTATTCAAACTGTCAAATTCATGTTTATTTCATGCGAAACGGCGATTTATGAGAAATGACGATAAAATTGCTGTTTTAAACTTGCAAAAACATAGAAAAACGCTGTTTTGAACTATTCAAACTGATAAATTCAGGTTTCTTTCGTTCGAAACGGTGGATTTTTGTGAAATCACGATAAAACTGCTGTTTTAAACTTGCAAAAACATAGAAAAACGCTGTTTTAAACTATTCAAACTGATAAAATCATGTTTCTTTCGTGCGAAACCGCGATTTATGAGAAATGACGATAAAATTGCTGTTTTAGACTTGCAAAAACATAGAAAAACGCTGTTTTCAACTATTCAAACTGACAAATTCATGTTTCTTTCGTGCGAACCGGCGATTTATGAGAAATGACGATAAAATTGCTGTTTTAAACTTGTAAAAACATAGAAAAAACGCTGTTTTCAACTATTCAAACTGATAAATTCATGTTTCTTTCGTGCGAAACGGCGATTTATGAGAAATGACGATAAAATTGCTGTTTTAAACTATTCAAACTGATAAATTCATGTTTCTTTCGTGCGAAACGGCGATTTATGAGAAATGACGAAAAAATTGCTGTTTTAAACTTACAAAAACATAGAAAAACGCTGTTTTGAACTATTCAAACTGACAAATTCATGTTTCTTTCGTGCTAAACGGCGATTTATGAGAAATGACGACAAAATTGCTGTTTTAAACTTGCAAAAACATAGAAAAACGCTGTTTTGAACTATTCAAACTGACAAATTCATGTTTCTTTCGTGTGAAACGGCGATTTATGAGAAATGACGATAAAATTGCTGTTTTAAACTTGCAAACACATAGAAAAACGCTGTTTTCAACTATTCAAACTGATAAATTCATGTTTCTTTTGTGCGAAACGGCGATTTATGAAAAATGACGATAAAATTGCTGTTTTAAACTTGCAAAAACATAGAAAAACGCTGTTTTGAACTATTCAAACTGATAAATTCATGTCTCTTTCGTGCGAAACGGCGATTTATGAGAAATGACGATAAAATTACTGTTTTAAACTTGCAAAAACATAGAAAAACGCTGTTTTGAACTATTCAAACTGATAAATTCAGGTTTCTTTCGTTCGAAACGGTGGATTTTTGTGAAATCACGATAAAACTGCTGTTTTAAACTTGCAAAAACATAGCAAAACGCTGTTTTAAACTATTCAAACTGACAAATTCATGTTTCTTTCGTGTGAAACGGCGATTTATGAGAAATGACGATAAAATTGCTGTTTTAAACTTGCAAAAACATAGAAAAACGCTGTTTTGAACTATTCAAACTGTCAAATTCATGTTTATTTCATGCGAAACGGCGATTTATGAGAAATGACGATAAAATTGCTGTTTTAAACTTGCAAAAACATAGAAAAACGCTGTTTTGAACTATTCAAACTGATAAATTCAGGTTTCTTTCGTTCGAAACGGTGGATTTTTGTGAAATCACGATAAAACTGCTGTTTTAAACTTGCAAAAACATAGAAAAACGCTGTTTTGAACTATTCAAACTGACAAATTCATGTTTCTTTCGTGTGAAACGGCGATTTATGAGAAATGACGATAAAATTGCTGTTTTAAACTTGCAAACACATAGAAAAACGCTGTTTTCAACTATTCAAACTGATAAATTCATGTTTCTTTTGTGCGAAACGGCGATTTATGAAAAATGACGATAAAATTGCTGTTTTAAACTTGCAAAAACATAGAAAAACGCTGTTTTGAACTATTCAAACTGATAAATTCATGTCTCTTTCGTGCGAAACGGCGATTTATGAGAAATGACGATAAAATTACTGTTTTAAACTTGCAAAAACATAGAAAAACGCTGTTTTGAACTATTCAAACTGATAAATTCAGGTTTCTTTCGTTCGAAACGGTGGATTTTTGTGAAATCACGATAAAACTGCTGTTTTTAACTTGCAAAAACATAGAAAAACGCTGTTTTAAACTATTCAAACTGACAAATTCATGTTTCTTTCGTGTGAAACGGCGATTTATGAGAAATGACGATAAAATTGCTGTTTTAAACTTGCAAAAACATAGAAAAACGCTGTTTTGAACTATTCAAACTGTCAAATTCATGTTTATTTCATGCGAAACGGCGATTTATGAGAAATGACGATAAAATTGCTGTTTTAAACTTGCAAAAACATAGAAAAACGCTGTTTTGAACTATTCAAACTGATAAATTCAGGTTTCTTTCGTTCGAAACGGTGGATTTTTGTGAAATCACGATAAAACTGCTGTTTTAAACTTGCAAAAACATAGAAAAACGCTGTTTTAAACTATTCAAACTGATAAAATCATGTTTCTTTCGTGCGAAACCGCGATTTATGAGAAATGACGATAAAATTGCTGTTTTAGACTTGCAAAAACATAGAAAAACGCTGTTTTCAACTATTCAAACTGACAAATTCATGTTTCTTTCGTGCGAACCGGCGATTTATGAGAAATGACGATAAAATTGCTGTTTTAAACTTGTAAAAACATAGAAAAACGCTGTTTTCAACTATTCAAACTGATAAATTCATGTTTCTTTCGTGCGAAACGGCGATTTATGAGAAATGACGATAAAATTGCTGTTTTAAACTATTCAAACTGATAAATTCATGTTTCTTTCGTGCGAAACGGCGATTTATGAGAAATGACGATAAAATTGCTGTTTTAAACTTACAAAAACATAGAAAAACGCTGTTTTGAACTATTCAAACTGACAAATTCATGTTTCTTTCGTGCTAAACGGCGATTTATGAGAAATGACGACAAAATTGCTGTTTTAAACTTGCAAAAACATAGAAAAACGCTGTTTTGAACTATTCAAACTGACAAATTCATGTTTCTTTCGTGTGAAACGGCGATTTATGAGAAATGACGATAAAATTGCTGTTTTAAACTTGCAAACACATAGAAAAACGCTGTTTTCAACTATTCAAACTGATAAATTCATGTTTCTTTTGTGCGAAACGGCGATTTATGAAAAATGACGATAAAATTGCTGTTTCAAACTTGCAAAAACATAGAAAAACGCTGTTTTGAACTATTCAAACTGATAAATTCATGTCTCTTTCGTGCGAAACGGCGATTTATGAGAAATGACGATAAAATTGCTGTTTTAAACTTGCAAAAACATAGAAAAACGCTGTTTTGAACTATTCAAACTGTCAAATTCATGTTTATTTCATGCGAAACGGCGATTTATGAGAAATGACGATAAAATTGCTGTTTTAAACTTGCAAAAACATAGAAAAACGCTGTTTTGAACTACTCAAACTGATAAATTCAGGTTTCTTTCGTTCGAAACGGTGGATTTTTGTGAAATCACGATAAAACTGCTGTTTTAAACTTGCAAAAACATAGAAAAACGCTGTTTTGAACTATTCAAACTGACAAATTCATGTTTCTTTCGTGTGAAACGGCGATTTATGAGAAATGACGATAAAATTGCTGTTTTAAACTTGCAAACACATAGAAAAACGCTGTTTTCAACTATTCAAACTGATAAATTCATGTTTCTTTTGTGCGAAACGGCGATTTATGAAAAATGACGATAAAATTGCTGTTTCAAACTTGCAAAAACATAGAAAAACGCTGTTTTGAACTATTCAAACTGATAAATTCATGTCTCTTTCGTGCGAAACGGCGATTTATGAGAAATGACGATAAAATTGCTGTTTTAAACTTGCAAAAACATAGAAAAACGCTGTTTTGAACTATTCAAACTGATAAATTCAGGTTTCTTTCGTTCGAAACGGTGGATTTTTGTGAAATCGCGATAAAACTGCTGTTTTAAACTTGCAAAAACATAGATAAACGCTGTTTTAAACTATTCAAACTTACAAATTCATGTTTCTTTCGTGTGAAACGGCGATTTATGAGAAATGACGATAAAATTGCTGTTTTAAACTTGCAAAAACATAGAAAAACGCTGTTTTGAACTATTCAAACTGTCAAATTCATGTTTATTTCATGCGAAACGGCGATTTATGAGAAATGACGATAAAATTGCTGTTTTAAACTTGCAAAAACATAGAAAAACGCTGTTTTGAACTATTCAAACTGATAAATTCAGGTTTCTTTCGTTCGAAACGGTGGATTTTTGTGAAATCACGATAAAACTGCTGTTTTAAACTTGCAAAAACATAGAAAAACGCTGTTTTAAACTATTCAAACTGATAAAATCATGTTTCTTTCGTGCGAAACCGCGATTTATGAGAAATGACGATAAAATTGCTGTTTTAGACTTGCAAAAACATAGAAAAACGCTGTTTTCAACTATTCAAACTGACAAATTCATGTTTCTTTCGTGCGAACCGGCGATTTATGAGAAATGACGATAAAATTGCTGTTTTAAACTTGTAAAAACATAGAAAAACGCTGTTTTCAACTATTCAAACTGATAAATTCATGTTTCTTTTGTGCGAAACGGCGATTTATGAGAAATGACGATAAAATTGCTGTTTTAAACTATTCAAACTGATAAATTCATGTTTCTTTCGTGCGAAACGGCGATTTATGAGAAATGACGATAAAATTGCTGTTTTAAACTTACAAAAACATAGAAAAACGCTGTTTTGAACTATTCAAACTGACAAATTCATGTTTCTTTCGTGCTAAACGGCGATTTATGAGAAATGACGACAAAATTGCTGTTTTAACCTTGCAAAAACATAGAAAAACGCTGTTTTGAACTATTCAAACTGACAAATTCATGTTTCTTTCGTGTGAAACGGCGATTTATGAGAAATGACGATAAAATTGCTGTTTTAAACTTGCAAACACATAGAAAAACGCTGTTTTCAACTATTCAAACTGATAAATTCATGTTTCTTTTGTGCGAAACGGCGATTTATGAAAAATGACGATAAAATTGCTGTTTCAAACTTGCAAAAACATAGAAAAACGCTGTTTTGAACTATTCAAACTGATAAATTCATGTCTCTTTCGTGCGAAACGGCGATTTATGAGAAATGACGATAAAATTGCTGTTTTAAACTTACAAAAACATAGAAAAACGCTGTTTTGAAATATTCAAACTGACAAATTCATGTTTCTTTCGTGCTAAACGGCGATTTATGAGAAATGACGACAAAATTGCTGTTTTAAACTTGCAAAAACATAGAAAAACGCTGTTTTGAACTATTCAAACTGACAAATTCATGTTTCTTTCGTGCGAAACGGCGATTTATGAGAAATGACGATAAAATTGCTGTTTTAAACTTGCAAAAACATAGAAAAAAGCTGTTTTTAACTATTCAAACTGATAAATTCATGTTTCTTTCGTGTGAAACGGCGATTTATGAGAAATGACGATAAAATTGCTGTTTTAAACTTGCAAAAACATAGCAAAACGCTGTTTTGAACTATTCAAACTGACACATTCATGTTTCTTTCGTTCGAAACGGCGATTTATGAGAAATGACGATAAAATTGCTATTTTAAACTTGCAAAAACATAGAAAAACGCTGTTTTCAACTATTGAAACTGATAAATTCATGTTTCTTTCGTGCGATACGGCGATTTATGAGAAATGACGATAAAATTGCTGTTTTAAACTTGCAAAAACATAGAAAAACGCTGTTTTGAACTATTCAAACTGATAAATTCAGGTTTCTTTCGTTCGAAACGGTGGATTTTTGTGAAATCACGATAAAACTGCTGTTTTAAACTTGCAAAAACATAGAAAAACGCTGTTTTAAACTATTCAAACTGACAAATTAATGTTTCTTTTGTGTGAAACGGCGATTTATGAGAAATGACGAAAAAATTGCTGTTTTAAACTTGCAAAAACATAGAAAAACGCTGTTTTCAACTATTGAAACTGATAAATTCATGTCTCTTTCGTGCGAAACGGCGATTTATGAGAAATGACGATAAAATTGCTGTTTTAAACTTGCAAAAACATAAAAAAACGCTGTTTTGAACTATTCAAACTGATAAATTCAGGTTTCTTTCGTTCGAAACGGTGGATTTTTGTGAAATCACGATAAAACTGCTGTTTTAAACTTGCAAAAACATAGAAAAACGCTGTTTTAAACTATTCAAACTGATAAAATCATGTTTCTTTCGTGCGAAACGGCGATTTATGAGAAATGACGATAAAATTGCTGTTTTAATCTTGCAAAAACATAGAAAAACGCTGTTTTCAACTATTCAAACTGACAAATTCATGTTTCTTTCGTGCGAAACGGCGATTTATGAGAAATGACGATAAAATTGCTGTTTGAAACTTGCAAAAACATAGAAAAACGCTGTTTTCAACTATTCAAACTGATAAATTCATGTTTCTTTCGTGCGAAACGGCGATTTATGAGAAATGACGATAAAATTGCTGTTTTAAACTATTCAAACTGATAAATTCATGTTTCTTTCGTGCGAAACGGCGATTTATGAGAAATGACGATAAAATTGCTGTTTTAAACTTACAAAAACATAGAAAAACGCTGTTTTGAACTATTCAAACTGACAAATTCATGTTTCTTTTGTGCTTAACGGCGATTTATGAGAAATGACGACAAAATTGCTGTTTTAAACTTGCAAAAACATAGAAAAACGCTGTTTTGAACTATTCAAACTGACAAATTCATGTTTATTTCGTGCGAAACGGCGATTTATGAGAAATGACGATAAAATTGCTGTTTTAAACTTGCAAAAACATAGAAAAAAGCTGTTTTTAACTATTCAAACTGATAAATTCATGTTTCTTTCGTGTGAAACGGCGATTTATGAGAAATGACGATAAAATTGCTGTTTTAAACTTGCAAAAACATAGCAAAACGCTGTTTTGAACTATTCAAACTGACACATTCATGTTTCTTTCGTGCGAAACGGCGATTTATGAGAAATGACGATAAAATTGCTGTTTTAAACTTGCAAAAACATAGAAAAACGCTGTTTTCAACTATTGAAACTGATAAATTCATGTTTCTTTCGTGCGCAACGGCGATTAATGAGAAATGACGATAAAATTGCTGTTTTAAACTTGCAAAAAAATAGAAAAACGCTGTTTTGAACTATTCAAACTGATAAATTCAGGTTTCTTTCGTTCGAAACGGTGGATTTTTGTGAATTCACGATAAAACTGCTGTTTTAAACTTGCAAAAACATAGAAAAACGCTGTTTTAAACTATTCAAACTGACAAATTCATGTTTTTTTTGTGTGAAACGGCCATTTATGAGAAATGACGAAAAATTTGCTGTTTTAAACTTGCAAAAACATAGAAAAACGCTGTTCTCAACTATTGAAACTGATAAATTCATGTTTCTTTCGTGCGAAACGGCGATTTATGAGAAATGACGATAAAATTGCTGTTTTAAACTTGCAAAAACATAGAAAAACGCTGTTTTGAACTATTCAAACTGATAAATTCAGGTTTCTTTTGTTCGAAACGGTGGATTTTTGTGAAATCACGATAAAACTGCTGTTTTAAACTTGCAAAAACATAGAAAAACGCTGTTTTAAACTATTCAAACTGATAAAATCATGTTTCTTTCGTGCGTAACGGCGATTTATGAGAAATGACGATAAAATTGCTGTTTTAGACTTGCAAAAACATAGAAAAACGCTGTTTTCAACTATTTAAACTGACAAATTCATGTTTCTTTCGTGCGAAATGGCGATTTATGAGAAATGACGATAAAATTGCTGTTTTAAACTTGCAAAAACATAGAAAAACGCTGTTTTCAACTATTCAAACTGATAAATTCATGTTTCTTTCGTGCGAAACGGCGATTTATAAGAAATGACGATAAAATTGCTGTTTTAAACTTGCAAAAACATAGAAAAACGCTGTTTTCAACTATTGAAACTGATAAATTCATGTTTCTTTCGTGCGAAACGGCGATTTATGAGAAATGACGATAAAATTACTGTTTTAAACTTGCAAAAACATAGAAAAACGCTGTTTTCAACTATTCAAACTGATAAATTCATGTTTCTTTCGTGCGAAACGGCGATTTATGAGAAATGACGATAAAATTGCTGTTTTAAACTTGCAAAAACATAGAAAAACGCTGTTTTAAACTATTCAAACTGATAAATTCTGGTTTCTTTCGTTCGAAACGGTGGATTTTTGTGAAATCACGATAAAACTGCTGTTTTAAACTTGCAAAAACATAGAAAAACGCTGTTTTGAACTATTCAAACTGACAAATTCATGTCTCTTTCGTGTTAAACGGCGATTTATGAGAAATGACGATAAAATTGCTGTTTTAAACTTGCAAAAACATAGAAAAACGCTGTTTTCAACTATTCAAACTGATAAATTCATGTTTCTTTTGTGCGAAACGGCGATTTATGAGAAATGACGATAAAATTGCTGTTTTAAACTTGCAAAAACATAGAAAAAAGCTGTTTTTAACTATTCAAACTGATAAATTCATGTTTCTTTCGTGTGAAACGGCGATTTATGAGAAATGACGATAAAATTGCTGTTTTAAACTTGCAAAAACATAGCAAAACGCTGTTTTGAACTATTCAAACTGATAAATTCATGTTTCTTTCGTGCGAAACGGCGATTTATGAGAAATGACGATAAAATTGCTGTTTTAAACTTGCAAAAACATAGAAAAACGCTGTTTTGAACTATTCAAACTGATAAATTCAGGTTTCTTTCGTTCGAAACGGTGGATTTTTGTGAAATCACGATAAAACTGCTGTTTTAAACTTGCAAAAACATAGAAAAACGCTGTTTTAAACTATTCAAACTGACAAATTCATGTTTCTTTTGTGTGAAACGGCGATTTATGAGAAATGACGAAAAATTTGCTGTTTTAAACTTGCAAAAACATAGAAAAACACTGTTTTCAACTATTGAAACTGATAAATTCATGTTTCTTTCGTGCGAAGCGGCGATTTATGAGAAATGACGATAAAATTGCTGTTTTAAACTTGCAAAAACATAGAAAAACGCTGTTTTGAACTATTCAAACTGATAAATTCAGGTTTCTTTCGTTCGAAACGGTGGATTTTTGTGAAATCACGATAAAACTGCTGTTTTAAACTTGCAAAAACATAGAAAAACGCTGTTTTAAACTATTCAAACTGATAAAATCATGTTTCTTTCGTGCGAAACGGCGATTTATGAGAAATGACGATAAAATTGCTGTTTTAAACTTGCAAAAACATAGAAAAACGCTGTTTTGAACAATTCAAACTGACAAATTCATGTTTCTTTCGTGTGAAACGGCTATTTATGAGAAATGACAATAAAATTGCTGTTTTAAACTTGCAAAAACATAGAAAAACGCTGTTTTGAACTATTCAAATTGACAAATTCATGTTTCTTTCGTGCGAAACAGCGATTTATGAGAAATGACGAAAAAATTGCTGTTTTAAACTTGCAAAAACATAAAGAAACGCAGTTTTCAACTATTCAAACTGATAAATTCATGTTTCTTTCGTGCGAAACGGCGATTTATGAGAAATGACGATAAAATTGCTGTTTTAAACTTGCAAAAACATAGAAAAACGCTGTTTTGAACTATTCAAACTGATAAATTCAGGTTTCTTTCGTTCGAAACGGTGGATTTTTGTGAAATCACGATAAAACTGCTGTTTTAAACTTGCAAAAACATAGAAAAACGCTGTTTTAAACTATTCAAACTAACAAATTCATGTTTCTTTTGTGTGAAACGGCGATTTATGAGAAATGACGAAAAATTTGCTGTTTTAAACTTGCAAAAACATAGAAAAACGCTGTTTTGAACTATTCAAACTGATAAATTCAGGTTTCTTTCGTTCGAAACGGTGGATTTTTGTGAAATCACGATAAAACTGCTGTTTTAAACTTGCAAAAACATAGAAAAACGCTGTTTTGAACTATTCAAACTGACAAATTCATGTTTCTTTCGTGTGAAACGGCGATTTATGAGAAATGACGATAAAATTGCTGTTTTAAACTTGCAAAAACATAGAAAAACGCTGTTTTCAACTATTCAAACTGATAAATTCATGTTTCTTTCGTGCGAAACGGCGATTTATAAGAAATGACGATAAAATTGCTGTTTTAAACTTGCAAAAACATAGAAAAACGCTGTTTTCAACTATTGAAACTGATAAATTCATGTTTCTTTCGTGCGAAACGGCGATTTATGAGAAATGACGATAAAATTACTGTTTTAAACTTGCAAAAACATAGAAAAACGCTGTTTTCAACTATTCAAACTGATAAATTCATGTTTCTTTCGTGCGAAACGGCGATTTATGAGAAATGACGATAAAATTGCTGTTTTAAACTTGCAAAAACATAGAAAAACGCTGTTTTAAACTATTCAAACTGATAAATTCTGGTTTCTTTCGTTCGAAACGGTGGATTTTTGTGAAATCACGATAAAACTGCTGTTTTAAACTTGCAAAAACATAGAAAAACGCTGTTTTGAACTATTCAAACTGACAAATTCATGTCTCTTTCGTGTGAAACGGCGATTTATGAGAAATGACGATAAAATTGCTGTTTTAAACTTGCAAAAACATAGAAAAACGCTGTTTTGAACAATTCAAACTGACAAATTCATGTTTCTTTCGTGTGAAACGGCTATTTATGAGAAATGACAATAAAATTGCTGTTTTAAACTTGCAAAAACATAGAAAAACGCTGTTTTGAACTATTCAAATTGACAAATTCATGTTTCTTTCGTGCGAAACGGCGATTTATGAGAAATGACGAAAAAATTGCTGTTTTAAACTTGCAAAAACATAAAGAAACGCAGTTTTCAACTATTCAAACTGATAAATTCATGTTTCTTTCGTGCGAAACGGCGATTTATGAGAAATGACGAAAAAATTGCTGTTTTAAACTTGCTAAAACATAGAAAAACGCTGTTTTCAACTATTCAAACTGATAAATTCATGTTTCTTTCGTGTGAAACGGCGATTTATGAGAAATGACGATAAAATTGCTGTTTTAAACTTGCAAAAACATAGCAAAACGCTGTTTTGAACTATTCAAACTGATAAATTCATGTTTCTTTCGTGCGAAACGGCGATTTATGAGAAATGACGATAAAATTGCTGTTTTAAACTTGCAAAAACATAGAAAAACGCTGTTTTGAACTATTCAAACTGATAAATTCAGGTTTCTTTCATTCGAAACGGTGGATTTTTGTGAAATCACGATAAAACTGCTGTTTTAAACTTGCAAAAACATAGAAAAACGCTGTTTTAAACTATTCAAACTGACAAATTCATGTTTCTTTTGTGTGAAACGGCGATTTATGAGAAATGACGAAAAATTTGCTGTTTTAAACTTGCAAAAACATAGAAAAACACTGTTTTCAACTATTGAAACTAATAAATTCATGTTTCTTTCGTTTGAAACGGCGATTTGTGAAATGACGATAAAATTGCTGTTTTAAACTTGCAAAAACATAGAAAAACGCTGTTTTGAACTATTCAAACCGATAAATAAATGGGGTAAATAGCTCCGTGGTAACGTGTCGGACTGTGGATCGTGAGATCCTCAGTTCGAAACCCACTGCCGACAGTTCCAAATTTAAATTTACCCCTGTGGTTCCCCCTCCACTAACATCCTTGGGGGCGATGATTTGACGGCTGGTAACCGCACTTCATACGAAAAAATATATCACCTACCGAGATCTGCGTAAGCAGAGTGCCACACCCGTAATGGGTAAAAGGCGTGATGATATATTTATTTATTTATTTTATTTCAAACTGATAAATTCAGGTTTCTTTCGTTCGAAACGGTGGATTTTTGTGAAATCACGATAAAACTGCTGTTTTAAACTTGCAAAAACATAGAAAAACGCTGTTTTAAACTATTCAAACTGACAAATTCATGTTTCTTTTGTGTGAAACGGCCATTTATGAGAAATGACGAAAAATTTGCTGTTTTAAACTTGCAAAAACATAGAAAAACGCTGTTTTCAACTATTGAAACTGATAAATTCATGTTTCTTTCGTGCGAAACGGCGATTTATGAGAAATGACGATAAAATTGCTGTTTTAAACTTGCAAAAACATAGAAAAACGCTGTTTTGAACTATTCAAACTGATAAATTCAGGTTTCTTTCGTTCGAAACGGTGGATTTTTGTGAAATCACGATAAAACTGCTGTTTTAAACTTGCAAAAACATAGAAAAACGCTGTTTTAAACTATTCAAACTGATAAAATCATGTTTCTTTCGTGCGAAACGGCGATTTATGAGAAATGACGATAAAATTGCTGTTTTAGACTTGCAAAAACATAGAAAAACGCTGTTTTCAACTATTTAAACTGACAAATTCATGTTTCTTTCGTGCGAAATGGCGATTTATGAGAAATGACGATAAAATTGCTGTTTTAAACTTGCAAAAACATAGAAAAACGCTGTTTTCAACTATTCAAACTGATAAATTCATGTTTCTTTCGTGCGAAACGGCGATTTATAAGAAATGACGATAAAATTGCTGTTTTAAACTTGCAAAAACATAGAAAAACGCTGTTTTCAACTATTGAAACTGATAAATTCATGTTTCTTTCGTGCGAAACGGCGATTTATGAGAAATGACGATAAAATTACTGTTTTAAACTTGCAAAAACATAGAAAAACGCTGTTTTCAACTATTCAAACTGATAAATTCATGTTTCTTTCGTGCGAAACGGCGATTTATGAGAAATGACGATAAAATTGCTGTTTTAAACTTGCAAAAACATAGAAAAACGCTGTTTTAAACTATTCAAACTGATAAATTCTGGTTTCTTTCGTTCGAAACGGTGGATTTTTGTGAAATCACGATAAAACTGCTGTTTTAAACTTGCAAAAACATAGAAAAACGCTGTTTTGAACTATTCAAAC
The DNA here is from genome assembly GCA_963942605.1 of Poecilus cupreus. Lineage (NCBI taxonomy): Eukaryota > Metazoa > Arthropoda > Insecta > Coleoptera > Carabidae > Poecilus > Poecilus cupreus. The sequence goes on from CAWWDY010002101.1 coordinate 15,010, forward strand.
TGACAAATTCATGTCTCTTTCGTGTGAAACGGCGATTTATGAGAAATGACGATAAAATTGCTGTTTTAAACTTGCAAAAACATAGAAAAACGCTGTTTTCAACTATTCAAACTGATAAATTCATGTTTCTTTTGTGCGAAACGGCGATTTATGAGAAATGACGATAAAATTGCTGTTTTAAACTTGCAAAAACATAGAAAAAAGCTGTTTTTAACTATTCAAACTGATAAATTCATGTTTCTTTCGTGTGAAACGGCGATTTATGAGAAATGACGATAAAATTGCTGTTTTAAACTTGCAAAAACATAGCAAAACGCTGTTTTGAACTATTCAAACTGATAAATTCATGTTTCTTTCGTGCGAAACGGCGATTTATGAGAAATGACGATAAAATTGCTGTTTTAAACTTGCAAAAACATAGAAAAACGCTGTTTTGAACTATTCAAACTGATAAATTCAGGTTTCTTTCGTTCGAAACGGTGGATTTTTGTGAAATCACGATAAAACTGCTGTTTTAAACTTGCAAAAACATAGAAAAACGCTGTTTTAAACTATTCAAACTGACAAATTCATGTTTCTTTTGTGTGAAACGGCGATTTATGAGAAATGACGAAAAATTTGCTGTTTTAAACTTGCAAAAACATAGAAAAACACTGTTTTCAACTATTGAAACTGATAAATTCATGTTTCTTTCGTGCGAAGCGGCGATTTATGAGAAATGACGATAAAATTGCTGTTTTAAACTTGCAAAAACATAGAAAAACGCTGTTTTGAACTATTCAAACTGATAAATTCAGGTTTCTTTCGTTCGAAACGGTGGATTTTTGTGAAATCACGATAAAACTGCTGTTTTAAACTTGCAAAAACATAGAAAAACGCTGTTTTAAACTATTCAAACTGATAAAATCATGTTTCTTTCGTGCGAAACGGCGATTTAAGAGAAATGACGATAAAATTGCTGTTTTAAACTTGCAAAAACATAGAAAAACGCTGTTTTGAACAATTCAAACTGACAAATTCATGTTTCTTTCGTGTGAAACGGCTATTTATGAGAAATGACGATAAAATTGCTGTTTTAAACTTGCAAAAACATAGAAAAACGCTGTTTTGAACTATTCAAATTGACAAATTCATGTTTCTTTCGTGCGAAACGGCGATTTATGAGAAATGACGAAAAAATTGCTGTTTTAAACTTGCAAAAACATAAAGAAACGCAGTTTTCAACTATTCAAACTGATAAATTCATGTTTCTTTCGTGCGAAACGGCGATTTATGAGAAATGACGAAAAAATTGCTGTTTTAAACTTGCTAAAACATAGAAAAACGCTGTTTTCAACTATTCAAACTGATAAATTCATGTTTCTTTCGTGTGAAACGGCGATTTATGAGAAATGACGATAAAATTGCTGTTTTAAACTTGCAAAAACATAGCAAAACGCTGTTTTGAACTATTCAAACTGATAAATTCATGTTTCTTTCGTGCGAAACGGCGATTTATGAGAAATGACGATAAAATTGCTGTTTTAAACTTGCAAAAACATAGAAAAACGCTGTTTTGAACTATTCAAACTGATAAATTCAGGTTTCTTTCATTCGAAACGGTGGATTTTTGTGAAATCACGATAAAACTGCTGTTTTAAACTTGCAAAAACATAGAAAAACGCTGTTTTAAACTATTCAAACTGACAAATTCATGTTTCTTTTGTGTGAAACGGCGATTTATGAGAAATGACGAAAAATTTGCTGATTTAAACTTGCAAAAACATAGAAAAACACTGTTTTCAACTATTGAAACTGATAAATTCATGTTTCTTTCGTTTGAAACGGCGATTTGTGAAATGACGATAAAATTGCTGTTTTAAACTTGCAAAAACATAGAAAAACGCTGTTTTGAACTATTCAAACCGATAAATAAATGGGGTAAATAGCTCCGTGGTAACGTGTCGGACTGTGGATCGTGAGATCCTCAGTTCGAAACCCACTGCCGACAGTTCCAAATTTAAATTTACCCCTGTGGTTCCCCCTCCACTAACATCCTTGGGGGCGATGATTTGACGGCTGGTAACCGCACTTCATACGAAAAAATATATCACCTACCGAGATCTGCGTAAGCAGAGTGCCACACCCGTAATGGGTAAAAGGCGTGATGATATATTTATTTATTTATTTTATTTCAAACTGATAAATTCAGGTTTCTTTCGTTCGAAACGGTGGATTTTTGTGAAATCACGATAAAACTGCTGTTTTAAACTTGCAAAAACATAGAAAAACGCTGTTTTAAACTATTCAAACTGATAAAATCATGTTTTTTTCGTGCGAAACGGCGATTTATGAGAAATGACGATAAAATTGCTGTTTTAAACTTGCAAAAACATAGAAAAAACGCTGTTTTGAACTATTCAAACTGACAAATTCATGTTTCTTTCGTGTGAAACGGCGATTTATGAGAAATGACGATAAAATTGCTGTTTTAAACTTGCAAAAACATAGAAAAACGCTGTTTTCAACTATTCAAACTGATAAATTCATGTTTCTTTCGTGCGAAACGGCGATTTATAAGAAATGACGATAAAATTGCTGTTTTAAAACTTGCAAAAACATAGAAAAACGCTGTTTTCAACTATTGAAACTGATAAATTCATGTTTCTTTCGTGCGAAACGGCGATTTATGAGAAATGACGATAAAATTACTGTTTTAAACTTGCAAAAACATAGAAAAACGCTGTTTTCAACTATTCAAACTGATAAATTCATGTTTCTTTCGTGCGAAACGGCGATTTATGAGAAATGACGATAAAATTGCTGTTTTAAACTTGCAAAAACATAGAAAAACGCTGTTTTAAACTATTCAAACTGATAAATTCTGGTTTCTTTCGTTCGAAACGGTGGATTTTTGTGAAATCACGATAAAACTGCTGTTTTAAACTTGCAAAAACATAGAAAAACGCTGTTTTGAACTATTCAAACTGACAAATTCATGTCTCTTTCGTGTGAAACGGCGATTTATGAGAAATGACGATAAAATTGCTGTTTTAAACTTGCAAAAACATAGAAAAACGCTGTTTTCAACTATTCAAACTGATAAATTCATGTTTCTTTTGTGCGAAACGGCGATTTATGAGAAATGACGATAAAATTGCTGTTTTAAACTTGCAAAAACATAGAAAAAAGCTGTTTTTAACTATTCAAACTGATAAATTCATGTTTCTTTCGTGTGAAACGGCGATTTATGAGAAATGACGATAAAATTGCTGTTTTAAACTTGCAAAAACATAGCAAAACGCTGTTTTGAACTATTCAAACTGATAAATTCATGTTTCTTTCGTGCGAAACGGCGATTTATGAGAAATGACGATAAAATTGCTGTTTTAAACTTGCAAAAACATAGAAAAACGCTGTTTTGAACTATTCAAACTGATAAATTCAGGTTTCTTTCGTTCGAAACGGTGGATTTTTGTGAAATCACGATAAAACTGCTGTTTTAAACTTGCAAAAACATAGAAAAACGCTGTTTTAAACTATTCAAACTGACAAATTCATGTTTCTTTTGTGTGAAACGGCGATTTATGAGAAATGACGAAAAATTTGCTGTTTTAAACTTGCAAAAACATAGAAAAACACTGTTTTCAACTATTGAAACTGATAAATTCATGTTTCTTTCGTGCGAAGCGGCGATTTATGAGAAATGACGATAAAATTGCTGTTTTAAACTTGCAAAAACATAGAAAAACGCTGTTTTGAACTATTCAAACTGATAAATTCAGGTTTCTTTCGTTCGAAACGGTGGATTTTTGTGAAATCACGATAAAACTGCTGTTTTAAACTTGCAAAAACATAGAAAAACGCTGTTTTAAACTATTCAAACTGATAAAATCATGTTTCTTTCGTGCGAAACGGCGATTTATGAGAAATGACGATAAAATTGCTGTTTTAAACTTGCAAAAACATAGAAAAACGCTGTTTTGAACAATTCAAACTGACAAATTCATGTTTCTTTCGTGTGAAACGGCTATTTATGAGAAATGACGATAAAATTGCTGTTTTAAACTTGCAAAAACATAGAAAAACGCTGTTTTGAACTATTCAAATTGACAAATTCATGTTTCTTTCGTGCGAAACGGCGATTTATGAGAAATGACGAAAAAATTGCTGTTTTAAACTTGCAAAAACATAAAGAAACGCAGTTTTCAACTATTCAAGCTGATAAATTCATGTTTCTTTCGTGCGAAACGGCGATTTATGAGAAATGACGAAAAAATTGCTGTTTTAAACTTGCTAAAACATAGAAAAACGCTGTTTTCAACTATTCAAACTGATAAATTCATGTTTCTTTCGTGTGAAACGGCGATTTATGAGAAATGACGATAAAATTGCTGTTTTAAACTTGCAAAAACATAGCAAAACGCTGTTTTGAACTATTCAAACTGATAAATTCATGTTTCTTTCGTGCGAAACGGCGATTTATGAGAAATGACGATAAAATTGCTGTTTTAAACTTGCAAAAACATAGAAAAACGCTGTTTTGAACTATTCAAACTGATAAATTCAGGTTTCTTTCATTCGAAACGGTGGATTTTTGTGAAATCACGATAAAACTGCTGTTTTAAACTTGCAAAAACATAGAAAAACGCTGTTTTAAACTATTCAAACTGACAAATTCATGTTTCTTTCGTGCGAAACGGCGATTTATGAGAAATGAGGATAAAATTGCTGTTTTAAACTTGCAAAACCATAGAAAAACGCTGTTTTCAACTACTCAAACTGATAAATTCATGTTTCTTTCGTGCGAAACGGCGATTTATGAGAAATGACGATAAGATTGCTGTTTTAAGCTTGCAAAAACATAGAAAAACGCTGTTTTGAACTATTCAAACTGAACAAATTCATGTTTCTTTCGTGCGAAACGGCGATTTATGAGAAATGACGATAAAATTGCTGTTTTAAACTTGCAAAAACATAGAAAAACGCTGTTTTCAACTATTCAAACTGATAAATTCATGTTTCTTTCTTGCGAAACGGCGATTTATGAAAAATGACGATAAAATTGCTGTTTTAAGCTTGCAAAAACATAGAAAAACGCTGTTTTGAACTATTCAAACTGACAAATTCATGTTTCTTTAGTGCGAAACGGCGATTTATGAGAAATGACGATAAAATTGCTGTTTTAAACTTGCAAAAACATAGAAAAACGCTGTTTTGAACTATTCAAACTGATAAATTTAGGTTTCTTTCGTTCGAAACGGTGGATTTTTGTGAAATCTCGATAAAACTGCTGTTTTAAACTTGCAAAAACATATAAAAACGATGCTTTCAACTAATCAAACTGCTAAATTCATGTTTCTTTTGTGTGAAACGGCTATTTATGAGAAATGACTATAAAGCTGCTGTTTTAAACTTGCAAAAACATAGAAAAACGCTGTTTTGAACTATTCAAACTGACAAATTCTTGTTTCTTTCGTGCGAAACGGTGGATTTTTGTGAAATCACGATAAAACTGCTGTTTTAAACTTGCAAAAACATAGAAAAACGCTGTTTTAAACTATTCAAACTGATAAAATCATGTTTCTTTCGTGCGAAACGGCGATTTATGAGAAATGACGATAAAATTGCTGTTTTAAACTTGCAAAAACATAGAAAAACGCTGTTTTGAACAATTCAAACTGACAAATTCATGTTTCTTTCGTGTGAAACGGCTATTTATGAGAAATGACGATAAAATTGCTGTTTTAAACTTGCAAAAACATAGAAAAACGCTGTTTTGAACTATTCAAATTGACAAATTCATGTTTCTTTCGTGCGAAACGGCGATTTATGAGAAATGACGAAAAAATTGCTGTTTTAAACTTGCAAAAACATAAAGAAACGCAGTTTTCAACTATTCAAGCTGATAAATTCATGTTTCTTTCGTGCGAAACGGCGATTTATGAGAAATGACGAAAAAATTGCTGTTTTAAACTTGCTAAAACATAGAAAAACGCTGTTTTCAACTATTCAAACTGATAAATTCATGTTTCTTTTGTGTGAAACGGCGATTTATGAGAAATGACGATAAAATTGCTGTTTTAAACTTGCAAAAACATAGCAAAACGCTGTTTTGAACTATTCAAACTGATAAATTCATGTTTCTTTCGTGCGAAACGGCGATTTATGAGAAATGACGATAAAATTGCTGTTTTAAACTTGCAAAAACATAGAAAAACGCTGTTTTGAACTATTCAAACTGATAAATTCAGGTTTCTTTCATTCGAAACGGTGGATTTTTGTGAAATCACGATAAAACTGCTGTTTTAAACTTGCAAAAACATAGAAAAACGCTGTTTTAAACTATTCAAACTGACAAATTCATGTTTCTTTCGTGCGAAACGGCGATTTATGAGAAATGAGGATAAAATTGCTGTTTTAAACTTGCAAAACCATAGAAAAACGCTGTTTTCAACTACTCAAACTGATAAATTCATGTTTCTTTCGTGCGAAACGGCGATTTATGAGAAATGACGATAAGATTGCTGTTTTAAGCTTGCAAAAACATAGAAAAACGCTGTTTTGAACTATTCAAACTGAACAAATTCATGTTTCTTTCGTGCGAAACGGCGATTTATGAGAAATGACGATAAAATTGCTGTTTTAAACTTGCAAAAACATAGAAAAACGCTGTTTTCAACTATTCAAACTGATAAATTCATGTTTCTTTCTTGCGAAACGGCGATTTATGAAAAATGACGATAAAATTGCTGTTTTAAGCTTGCAAAAACATAGAAAAACGCTGTTTTGAACTATTCAAACTGACAAATTCATGTTTCTTTAGTGCGAAACGGCGATTTATGAGAAATGACGATAAAATTGCTGTTTTAAACTTGCAAAAACATAGAAAAACGCTGTTTTGAACTATTCAAACTGATAAATTTAGGTTTCTTTCGTTCGAAACGGTGGATTTTTGTGAAATCTCGATAAAACTGCTGTTTTAAACTTGCAAAAACATATAAAAACGATGCTTTCAACTAATCAAACTGCTAAATTCATGTTTCTTTTGTGTGAAACGGCTATTTATGAGAAATGACTATAAAGCTGCTGTTTTAAACTTGCAAAAACATAGAAAAACGCTGTTTTGAACTATTCAAACTGACAAATTCTTGTTTCTTTCGTGCGAAACGGTGGATTTTTGTGAAATCACGATAAAACTGCTGTTTTAAACTTGCAAAAACATAGAAAAACGCTGTTTTAAACTATTCAAACTGATAAATTCATGTTTCTTTCTTGCGAAACGGCGATTTATGAAAAATGACGATAAAATTGCTGTTTTAAGCTTGCAAAAACATAGAAAAACGCTGTTTTGAACTATTCAAACTGACAAATTCATGTTTCTTTAGTGCGAAACGGCGATTTATGAGAAATGACGATAAAATTGCTGTTTTAATCTTGCAAAAACATAGAAAAACGCTGTTTTGAACTATTCAAATTGACAAATTCATGTTTCTTTCGTGCGAAACGGCGATTTATGAGAAATGACGAAAAAATTGCTTTTTTAAACTTGCTAAAACATAGAAAAACGCTGTTTTCAACTATTCAAACATATAAATTCATATTTCTTTCGTGTGAAACGGCAATTTATGAGAAATGACGATAAAATTGCTGTTTTAAACTTGCAAAAACATAGAAAAACGCTGTTTTGAACTATTCAAACTGACAAATTCATGTTTCTTTCGTGCGAAATGGCGATTTATGAGAAATGACGATAAAATTGCTGTTTTAAACTTGCAAAAACATAGAAAAACGCTGTTTTAAATTATTCAAACTGATAAAATCATGTTTCTTTCGTGCGAAACGGCGATTTATGAGAAATGACGATAAAATTGTTGTTTTAAACTTGCAAAAACATAGAAAAACGCTGTTTTCAACTATTCAAACTGACAAATTCATGTTTCTTTCGTGCGAAACGGCGATTTATGAGAAATGACGATAAAATTGCTGTTTTAAACTTGCAAAAACATAGAAAAACGCTGTTTTCAACTATTCAGACTGATAAATTCATGTTTCTTACGTGCGAAACGGCGATTTATGAGAAATGACGATAAAATTGCTGTTTTAATTTTTCAAAAACATAGAAAAACTGATAAATTCATGTTTCTTTCGTGCGAAACAGCGATTTATGAGAAATGACGATTATATTGCTGTTTTAAACTTGCAAAAACATAGAAAAACGCTGTTTTCAACTATCTAAACTGAAAAATTCATGTTTCTTTTGTGCGAAACGGCGATTTATGAGAAATGACGATAAAATTGCTGTTTTAAGCTTGCGAAAACATAGAAAAACGCTGTTTTGAACTATTCAAACTGATAAATTTAGGTTTCTTTCGTTCGAAACGGTGGATTTTTGTGAAATCACGATAAAACTGCTGTTTTAAACTTGCAAAAACATAGAAAAACGCTGTTTTGAACTATTCAAACTGACAAATTCATGTTTCTTTCGTGTGAAACGGCGATTTATGAGAAATGACGAAAAATTTGCTGTTTTAAACTTGCAAAAACATAGAAAAACGCTGTTTTCAACTATTGAAACTGATAAATTCATGTTTCTTTCGTGCGAAACGGCGATTTATGAGAAATGACGATAAAATTGCTGTTTTAAGCTTGCGAAAACATAGAAAAACGCTGTTTTGAACTATTCAAACTGATAAATTTAGGTTTCTTTCGTTCGAAACGGTGGATTTTTGTGAAATCACGATAAAACTGCTGTTTTAAACTTGCAAAACATAGAAAAACGCTGTTTTGAACTATTCAAACTGATAAATTCAGGTTTCTTTCGTGCGAAACGGCGATTTATGAGAAATGACGATAAAATTGCTGTTTTAAACTTGCAAAAACATAGAAAAACGCTGTTTTAAACTATTCAAACTGATAAAATCATGTTTCTTTCGTGCGAAACGGCGATTTATGAGAAATGACGAAAAAATTGATGTTTTAAACTTGCTAAAACATAGAAAAACGCTGTTTTCAACTATTCAAACTGATAAATTCATATTTCTTTCGTGTGAAACGGCAATTTATGAGAAATGACGATAAAATTGCTGTTTTAAACTTGCAAAAACATAGAAAAACGCTGTTTTGAACTATTCAAACTGACAAATTCATGTTTCTTTCGTGCGAAATGGCGATTTATGAGAAATGACGATAAAATTGCTGTTTTAAACTTGCAAAAACATAGAAAAACGCTGTTTTAAATTATTCAAACTGATAAAATCATGTTTCTTTCGTGCGAAACGGCGATTTATGAGAAATGACGATAAAATTGTTGTTTTAAACTTGCAAAAACATAGAAAAACGCTGTTTTCAACTATTCAAACTGACAAATTCATGTTTCTTTCGTGCGAAACGGCGATTTATGAGAAATGACGATAAAATTGCTGTTTTAAACTTGCAAAAACATAGAAAAACGCTGTTTTCAACTATTCAGACTGATAAATTCATGTTTCTTTCGTGCGAAACGGCGATTTATGGGAAATGACGATAAAATTGCTGTTTTAATTTTTCAAAAACATAGCAAAACTGATAAATTCATGTTTCTTTCGTGCGAAACAGCGATTTATGAGAAATGACGATTATATTGCTGTTTTAAACTTGCAAAAACATAGTAAAACGCTGTTTTCAACTATCTAAACTGATAAATTCATGTTTCTTTTGTGCGAAACGGCGATTTATGAGAAATGACGATAAAATTGCTGTTTTAAGCTTGCGAAAACATAGAAAAACGCTGTTTTGAACTATTCAAACTGATAAATTTAGGTTTCTTTCGTTCGAAACGGTGGATTTTTGTGAAATCACGATAAAACTGCTGTTTTAAACTTGCAAAAACATAGAAAAACGCTGTTTTGAACTATTCAAACTGACAAATTCATGTTTCTTTCGTGTGAAACGGCGATTTATGAGAAATGACGAAAAATTTGCTGTTTTAAACTTGCAAAAACATAGAAAAACGCTGTTTTCAACTATTGAAACTGATAAATTCATGTTTCTTTCGTGCGAAACGGCGATTTATGAGAAATGACGATAAAATTGCTGTTTTAAGCTTGCGAAAACATAGAAAAACGCTGTTTTGAACTATTCAAACTGATAAATTTAGGTTTCTTTCGTTCGAAACGGTGGATTTTTGTGAAATCACGATAAAACTGCTGTTTTAAACTTGCAAAAACATAGAAAAACGCTGTTTTGAACTTTTCAAACTGATAAATTCAGGTTTCTTTCGTGCGAAACGGCGATTTATGAGAAATGACGATAAAATTGCTGTTTTAAACTTGCAAAAACATAGAAAAACGCTGTTTTAAACTATTCAAACTGATAAAATCATGTTTCTTTCGTGCGAAACGGCGATTTATGAGAAATGACGAAAAAATTGCTGTTTTAAACTTGCTAAAACATAGAAAAACGCTGTTTTCAACTATTCAAACTGATAAATTCATATTTCTTTCGTGTGAAACGGCAATTTATGAGAAATGACGATAAAATTGCTGTTTTAAACTTGCAAAAACATAGAAAAACGCTGTTTTGAACTATTCAAACTGACAAATTCATGTTTCTTTCGTGCGAAATGGCGATTTATGAGAAATGACGATAAAATTGCTGTTTTAAACTTGCAAAAACATAGAAAAACGCTGTTTTAAATTATTCAAACTGATAAAATCATGTTTCTTTCGTGCGAAACGGCGATTTATGAGAAATGACGATAAAATTGCTGTTTTAAACTTGCAAAAACATAGAAAAACGCTGTTTTCAACTATTCAAACTGACAAATTCATGTTTCTTTCGTGCGAAACGGCGATTTATGAGAAATGACGATAAAATTGCTGTTTTAAACTTGCAAAAACATAGAATAACGCTGTTTTCAACTATTCAAACTGATAAATTCATGTTTCTTTCGTGCGAAACGGCGATTTATGAGAAATGACGATAAAATTGCTGTTTTAATTTTTCAAAAACATAGAAAAACTGATAAATTCATGTTTCTTTCGTGCGAAACAGCGATTTATGAGAAATGACGATAAAATTGCTGTTTTAAACTTGCAAAAACATAGAAAAACGCTGTTTTCAACTATCTAAACTGATAAATTCATGTTTCTTTTGTGCGAAACGGCGATTTATGAGAAATGACGAAAAAATTGCTGTTTTAAGCTTGCGAAAACATAGAAAAACGCTGTTTTGAACTATTCAAACTGATAAATTTAGGTTTCTTTCGTTCGAAACGGTGGATTTTTGTAAAATCACGATAAAACTGGTGTTTTAAACTTGCAAAAACATAGAAAAACGCTGTTTTGAACTATCCAAACTGACAAATTCATGTTTTTTCGTGTGAAACGGCGATTTATGAGAAATGACGATAAAATTGCTGTTTTAAACTTGCAAAAACATAGAAAAACGATGCTTTCAACTATTCAAACTGCTAAATTCATGTTTCTTTCGTGTGAAACGGCGATTTATGAGAAATGACGATAAAATTGCTGTTTTAAACTTGCAAAAACATAGAAAAACGCTGTTTTGAACTATTCAAACTGATAAATTTAGGTTTCTTTCGTTCGAAACGGTGGATTTTTGTGAAATCACGATAAAACTGCAGTTTTAAACTTGCAAAAACATAGAAAAACGCTGTTTTGAACTATTCAAACTGACAAATTCATGTTTCTTTCGTGTGAAACGGCGATTTATGAGAAATGACGATAAAATTGCTGTTTTAAACTTGCAAAAACATAGAAAAACGCTGTTTTGAACTATTCAAATTGACAAATTAATGTTTCTTTCGTGCGAAACGGCGATTTATGAGAAATGACGATAAAATTGCTGTTTTAAACTTGCAAAAACATAGAAAAACGCTGTTTTGAACTATTCAAATTGACAAATTCATGTTTCTTTCGTGCGAAACGGCGATTTATGAGAAATGACGATAAAATTGCTGTTTTAAACTTGCAAAAACATAGAAAAACGCTGTTTTGAACTATTTAAACTGACAAATTCATGTTTCTTTCGTGCGTGCTAAACGGCGATTTATGAGAAATAACGATAAAATTGCTGTTTTAAACTTGCAAAAACATAGAAAAACGCTGTTTTTAACTATTCAAACTGATAAATTTAGGTTTCTTTCGTTCGAAACGGTGGATTTTTGTGAAATCACGATAAAACTGCTGTTTTAAACTTGCAAAAACATAGAAAAACGCTGTTTTGAACTATTCAAACTGACAAATTCATGTTTCTTTCGTGTGAAACGGCGATTTATGAGAAATGACGATAAAATTGCTGTTTTAAACTTGCAAAAACATAGAAAAACGCTGTTTTGAACTATTAAAATTGACAAATTCATGTTTCTTTTGTGCGAAACGGCGATTTATGAAAAATGACGATAAAATTGCTGTTTTAAACTTGCAAAAACATAGAAAAACGTTGTTTTGAACTATTCAAACTGACAAATTCATGTTTCTTTCGTGCTAAACGGCGATTTATGAGACATGACGATAAAATTGCTGTTTTAAACCTGCAAAAAAATAGAAAAACGCTGTTTTGAACTATTCAAACTGACAAATTTATGTTTCTTTCGTGCGAAACGGCGATTTATGAGAAACGACGATAAAATTGCTGTTTTAAACTTGCAAAAACATAGAAAAACGCTGTTTTCAACTATTTAAACTGATAAATTCATGTTTCTTTCGTGCGAAACGGCGATTTATGAGAAATGACGATAAAATTGCTGTTTTAAACTTGCAAAAACATAGAAAAACGCTGTTTTGAACTATTCAAACTGACAAATTCATGTTTCTTTCGTGCGAAACGGCGATTTATGAGAAATGAGGATAAAATTGCTGTTTTAAACTTGCAAAACCATAGAAAAATGCTGTTTTCAACTACTCAAACTGATAAATTCATGTTTCTTTCGTGCGAAACGGCGATTTATGAGAAATGACGATAAGATTGCTGTTTTAAGCTTGCAAAAACATAGAAAAACGCTGTTTTGAACTATTCAAACTGAACAAATTCATGTTTCTTTCGTGCGAAACGGCGATTTATGAGAAATGACGATAAAATTGCTGTTTTAAACTTGCAAAAACATAGAAAAACGCTGTTTTCAACTATTCAAACTGATAAATTCATGTTTCTTTCTTGCGAAACGGCGATTTATGAAAAATGACGATAAAATTGCTGTTTTAAGCTTGCAAAAACATAGAAAAACGCTGTTTTGAACTATTCAAACTGACAAATTCATGTTTCTTTAGTGCGAAACGGCGATTTATGAGAAATGACGATAAAATTGCTGTTTTAAACTTGCAAAAACATAGAAAAACGCTGTTTTGAACTATTCAAACTGATAAATTTAGGTTTCTTTCGTTCGAAACGGTGGATTTTTGTGAAATCTCGATAAAACTGCTGTTTTAAACTTGCAAAAACATATAAAAACGATGCTTTCAACTAATCAAACTGCTAAATTCATGTTTCTTTCGTGTGAAACGGCTATTTATGAGAAATGACTATAAAGCTGCTGTTTTAAACTTGCAAAAACATAGAAAAACGCTGTTTTGAACTATTCAAACTGACAAATTCTTGTTTCTTTCGTGCGAAACGGTGGATTTTTGTGAAATCACGATAAAACTGCTGTTTTAAACTTGCAAAAACATAGAAAAACGCTGTTTTAAACTATTCAAACTGATAAATTCATGTTTCTTTCTTGCGAAACGGCGATTTATGAAAAATGACGATAAAATTGCTGTTTTAAGCTTGCAAAAACATAGAAAAACGCTGTTTTGAACTATTCAAACTGACAAATTCATGTTTCTTTAGTGCGAAACGGCGATTTATGAGAAATGACGATAAAATTGCTGTTTTAAACTTGCAAAAACATAGAAAAACGCTGTTTTGAACTATTCAAATTGACAAATTCATGTTTCTTTCGTGCGAAACGGCGATTTATGAGAAATGACGATAGAATTGCTGTTTTAAACTTGCAAAAACATAGAAAAACGCTGTTTTCAACTATTCAAACTGATAAATTCATGTTTCTTTCGTGCGAAACGGCGATTTATGAGAAATGACGAAAAAATTGCTGTTTTAAACTTGCTAAAACATAGAAAAACGCTGTTTTCAACTATTCAAACATATAAATTCATATTTCTTTCGTGTGAAACGGCAATTTATGAGAAATGACGATAAAATTGCTGTTTTAAACTTGCAAAAACATAGAAAAACGCTGTTTTGAACTATTCAAACTGACAAATTCATGTTTCTTTCGTGCGAAATGGCGATTTATGAGAAATGACGATAAAATTGCTGTTTTAAACTTGCAAAAACATAGAAAAACGGTGTTTTAAATTATTCAAACTGATAAAATCATGTTTCTTTCGTGCGAAACGGCGATTTATGAGAAATGACGATAAAATTGCTGTTTTAAACTTGCAAAAACATAGAAAAACGCTGTTTTCAACTATTCAAACTGACAAATTCATGTTTCTTTCGTGCGAAACGGCGATTTATGAGAAATGACGATAAAATTGCTGTTTTAAACTTGCAAAAACATAGAAAAACGCTGTTTTCAACTATTCAAACTGATAAATTCATGTTTCTTTCGGGCGAAACGGCGATTTATGAGAAATGACGATAAAATTGCTGTTTTAATTTTTCAAAAACATAGAAAAACTGATAAATTCATGTTTCTTTCGTGCGAAACAGCGATTTATGAGAAATGACGATAAAATTGCTGTTTTAAACTTGCAAAAACATAGAAAAACGCTGTTTTCAACTATCTAAACTGATAAATTCATGTTTCTTTTGTGCGAAACGGCGATTTATGAGAAATGACGATAAAATTGCTGTTTTAAGCTTGCGAAAACATAGAAAAACGCTGTTTTGAACTATTCAAACTGATAAATTTAGGTTTCTTTCGTTCGAAACGGTGGATTTTTGTGAAATCACGATAAAACTGCTGTTTTAAACTTGCAAAAACATAGAAAAACGCTGTTTTGAACTATCCAAACTGACAAATTCATGTTTTTTCGTGTGAAACGGCGATTTATGAGAAATGACGATAAAATTGCTGTTTTAAACTTGCAAAAACATAGAAAAACGATGCTTTCAACTATTCAAACTGCTAAATTCATGTTTCTTTCGTGTGAAACGGCGATTTATGAGAAATGACGATAAAATTGCTGTTTTAAAAAAATTGAAAATTGTCTATGAAACATATATATTAAAAAATATAAAGACAATAAAATTGTCAACTGTTTCATAAAAAACAGCCTCAGAATAATAACTAAGTTATTAATTCATTGAGACCGGCCAAGCCAATCAATCGGGAACTACAGACGCGTTTCGCTCTTATTGGAGCTCATTAGTGTAGTGAACCCACCAGCTGCTGTGAGGCAGTGGTACCGATGACTGACTTGGCGAGATCTAAGATCCTATCAGATTGGTAAATGGATCTGAGAAGTAAATAAATACTCCCAGAGCCATCTACCGAAACTTCAACAGAAGTAAATTTTCAAAAAATTGAAAATTGTCTATGAAACATATATTAAAAAATATAAAGACAATAAAATTGTCAACTGTTTCATAAAAAACAGCCTCAGAATAATAACTAAGTTATTAATTCATTGAGACCGGCCAAGCCAATCAATCGGGAACTACAGACGCGTTTCGCTCTTATTGGAGCTCATCAGTGTAGTGAACCCACCAGCTGCTGTGAGGCAGTGGTACCGATGACTGACTTGGCGGGATCTAAGATCCCATCAGATTGGTAAATGGATCTGAGAAGTAAATAAATACTCCCAGAGCCATCTACCGAAACTTCAACAGAAGTAAATTTTCAAAAAATTGAAAATTGTCTATGAAACATATATATTAAAAAATATAAAGACAATAAAATTGTCAACTGTTTCATAAAAAACAGCCTCAGAATAATAACTAAGTTATTAATTCATTGAGACCGGCCAAGCCAATCAATCGGGAACTACAGACGCGTTTCGCTCTTATTGGAGCTCATCAGTGTAGTGAACCCACCAGCTGCTGTGATGCAGTGGTACCGATGACTGACTTGGCGAGATCTAAGATCCCATCAGATTGGTAAATGGATCTGAGAAGTAAATAAATACTCCCAGAGCCATCTACCGAATTTTCAACAGAATTAAATTTTCAAAAAATTGAAAATTGTCTATGAAACATATATATTAAAAAATATAAAGACAATAAAATTGTCAACTGTTTCATAAAAAACAGCCTCAGAATAATAACTAAGTTATTAATTCATTGAGACCGGCCAAGCCAATCAATCGGGAACTACAGACGCGTTTCGCTCTTATTGGAGCTAATCAGTGTAGTGAACCCACCAGCTGCTGTGAGGCAGTGGTACCGATGACTGACTTGGCGAGATCTAAGATCCCATCAGATTGGTAAATGGATCTGAGAAGTAAATAAATACTCCCAGAGCCATCTACCGAAACTTCAACAGAAGTAAATTTTCAAAAAATTGAAAATTGTCTATGAAACATATATATTAAAAAATATAAAGACAATAAAATTGTCAACTGTTTCATAAAAAACAGCCTCAGAATAATAACTAAGTTATTAATTCATTGAGACCGGCCAAGCCAATCAATCGGGAACTACAGACGCGTTTCGCTCTTATTGGAGCTCATCAGTGTAGTGAACCCACCAGCTGCTGTGAGGCAGTGGTACCGATGACTGACTTGGCGAGATCTAAGATCCCATCAGATTGGTAAATGGATCTGTGAAGTAAATAAATACTCCCAGAGCCATCTACCGAAACTTCAACAGAAGTAAATTTTCAAAAAATTGAAAATTGTCTATGAAACATATATATTAAAAAATATAAAGTCAATAAAATTGTCAACTGTTTCATAAAAAACAGCCTCAGAATAATAACTAAGTTATTAATTCATTGAGACCGGCCAAGCCAATCAATCGGGAACTACAGACGCGTTTCGCTCTTATTGGAGCTCATCAGTGTAGTGAACCCACCAGCTGCTGTGAGGCAGTGGTACCGATGACTGACTTGGCGAGATCTAAGATCCCATCAGATTGGTAAATGGATCTGAGAAGTAAATAAATACTCCCAGAGCCATCTACCGAAACTTCAACAGAAGTAAATTTTCAAAAAATTGAAAATTGTCTATGAAACATATATATTAAAAAATATAAAGACAATAAAATTGTCAACTGTTTCATAAAAAACAGCCTCAGAATAATAACTAAGTTATTAATTCATTGAGACCGGCCAAGCCAATCATTAGGGAACTACAGACGCGTTTCGCACTTATTGGAGCTCATCAGTGTAGTGAACCCACCAGCTGCTGTGAGGCAGTGGTACCGATGACTGACTTGGCGAGATCTAAGATCCCATCAGATTGGTAAATGGATCTGAGAAGTAAATAAATACTCCCAGAGCCATCTACCGAAACTTCAACAGAAGTAAATTTTCAAAAAATTGAAAATTGTCTATGAAACATATATATTAAAAAATATAAAGACAATAAAATTGTCAACTGTTTCAACTGGGTTCACTACACTGATGAGCTCCAATAAGAGCGATACGCGTCTGTAGTTCCCGATTGATTGGCTTGGCCGGTCTCAATGAATTAATAACTTAGTTATTATTTTGAGGCTGTTTTTTATGAAACAGTTGACAATTTTATTGTCTTTATATTTTTTTAATGCTGTTTTAAACTTGCAAAAACATAGAAAAACGCTGTTTTGAACTATTCAAACTGATAAATTTAGGTTTCTTTCGTTCGAAACGGTGGATTTTTGTGAAATCACGATAAAACTGCTGTTTTAAACTTGCAAAAACATAGAAAAACGCTGTTTTGAACTATTCAAACTGACAAATTCATGTTTCTTTCGTGTGAAACGGCGATTTATGAGAAATGACGATAAAATTGCTGTTTTAAACTTGCAAAAACATAGAAAAACGCTGTTTTGAACTATTCAAATTGACAAATTCATGTTTCTTTCGTGCGAAACGGCGATTTATGAGAAATGACGATAAAATTGCTGTTTTAAACTTGCAAAAACATAGAAAAACGCTGTTTTGAACTATTTAAACTGACAAATTCTTGTTTCTTTCGTGCGTGTTAAACGGCGATTTATGAGAAATAACGATAAAATTGCTGTTTTAAACTTGCAAAAACATAGAAAAACGCTGTTTTGAACTATTCAAACTGATAAATTTAGGTTTCTTTCGTTCGAAACGGTGGATTTTTGTGAAATCACGATAAAACTGCTGTTTTAAACTTGCAAAAACATAGAAAAACGCTGTTTTGAACTATTCAAACTGACAAATTCATGTTTCTTTCGTGTGAAACGGCGATTTATGAGAAATGACGATAAAATTGCTGTTTTAAACTTGCAAAAACATAGAAAAACGCTGTTTTGAACTATTCAAATTGACAAATTCATGTTTCTTTCGTGCGAAACGGCGATTTATGAGAAATGACGATAAAATTGCTGTTTTAAACTTGCAAAAACATAGAAAAACGTTGTTTTGAACTATTCAAACTGACAAATTCATGTTTCTTTCGTGCTAAACGGCGATTTATGAGACATGACGATAAAATTGCTGTTTTAAACCTGCAAAAAAATAGAAAAACGCTGTTTTGAACTATTTAAACTGACAAATTTATGTTTCTTTCGTGCGAAACGGCGATTTATGAGAAATGACGATAAAATTGCTGTTTTAAACTTGCAAAAACATAGAAAAACGCTGTTTTCAACTATTTAAACTGATAAATTCATGTTTCTTTCGTGCGAAACGGCGATTTATGAGAAATGACGATAAAATTGCTGTTTTAAACTTGCAAAAACATAGAAAAACGCTGTTTTGAACTATTCAAACTGACAAATTCATGTTTCTTTCGTGCGAAACGGCGATTTATGAGAAATGAGGATAAAATTGCTGTTTTAAACTTGCAAAACCATAGAAAAACGCTGTTTTCAACTACTCAAACTGATAAATTCATGTTTCTTTCGTGCGAAACGGCGATTTATGAGAAATGACGATAAGATTGCTGTTTTAAGCTTGCAAAAACATAGAAAAACGCTGTTTTGAACTATTCAAACTGACAAATTCATGTTTCTTTCGTGCGAAACGGCGATTTATGAGAAATGACGATAAAATTGCTGTTTTAAACTTGCAAAAACATAGAAAAACGCTGTTTTCAACTATTCAAACTGATAAATTCATGTTTCTTTCTTGCGAAACGGCGATTTATGAAAAATGACGATAAAATTGCTGTTTTAAACTTGCAAAAACATAGAAAAACGCTGTTTTGAACTATTCAAACTGATAAATTTAGGTTTCTTTCGTTCGAAACGGTGGATTTTTGTGAAATCTCGATAAAACTGCTGTTTTAAACTTGCAAAAACATATAAAAACGATGCTTTCATCTAATCAAACTGCTAAATTCATGTTTCTTTCGTGTGAAACGGCTATTTATGAGAAATGACTATAAAGCTGCTGTTTTAAACTTGCAAAAACATAGAAAAACGCTGTTTTGAAATATTCAAACTGACAAATTCTTGTTTCTTTCGTGCGAAACGTAGATTTATGAGAAATGACGTTAAAATTGCTGTTTTAAACTTGCAAAAACATAGAAAAACGCTGTTTTCAACTATTCAAACTGATAAATTCATGTTTCTTTCTAGCGAAACGGCGATTTATGAGAAATGACGATAAAATTGCTGTTTTAAACTTGCAAAAACATAGAAAAACGCTGTTTTCAACTATTCAAACTGATAAATTCATGTTTCTTTCGTGAGAAACGGCGATTTATAAAAAATGACGATAAAATTGCTAAAACTTGCAAAAACATAGAAAAACGCTGTTGTGAACTATTCAAACTGACAAATTCATGTTTCTTTCGTGCGAAACTGCGATTTGTGAGAAATGACGATAAAATTGCTGTTTTAAACTTGTAAAAACATAGAAAAACGCTGTTTTGAACTATTCAAACTGACAAATTCATGTTTCTTTCGTGCTAAACGGCGATTTATGAGAAATGACGATAAAATTGCTGTTTTAAACTTGCAAAAACATAGAAAAACGCTGTTTTGAACTATTCAAACTGACAAATTCATGTTTCTTTCGTGCGAAAAGGCGATTTATGAGAAATGACGATAAAATTGCTGTTTCAAACTTGCAAAAACATAGAAAAACGCTGTTTTCAACTATTTAAACTGATACATTCATGTTTCTTTCGTTCGAAACGGTGGATTTTTGTGAAATCACGATAAAACTGCTGTTTTAAACTAGCAAAACCAAGAAAACGCTGTTTTCAACAATCTAAACTGACGTATTTAAAATGCTGTTTTAAACTTTCAAAAACATAGAAAAACGCTGTTTTCAACTACTCAAACTGATAAATTCATGTTTCTTTCGTGCGAAACGGCGATTTATGAGAAATGACGATAAGATTGCTGTTTTAAGCTTGCAAAAACATAAAAAAAAACGCTGTTTTGAACTATTCAAATGACAAATTCATGCTTCTTTCGTGCGAAACGGCGATTTATGAGAAATGACGATAAAATTGCTGTTTTAAACTTGCAAAAACATAGAAAAACGCTGTTTTCAACTATTCAAACTGATAAATTCATGTTTCTTTCTTGCAAAAAGGCGATTTATGAAAAATGACGATAAAATTGCTGTTCTAAGCTTGCAAAAACATAGAAAAACGCTGTTTTGAACTATTAAAACTGACAAATTCATGTTTCTTTAGTGCGAAACGGCGATTATTGAGAAATGACGATAAAATTTCTGTTTTAAACTTGCAAAAACATAGAAAAACGCTGTTTTGAACTATTCAAACTGATAAATTTAGGTTTCTTTCGTTCGAAACGGTGGATTTTTGTGAAATCTCGATAAAACTGCTGTTTTAAACTTGCAAAAACATAGAAAAACGATGCTTTCAACTATTCAAACTGCTAAATTCATGTTTCTTTCGTGTGAAACGGCGATTTATGAGAAATGACGATAAAATTGCTGTTTTAAACTTGCAAAAACATAGAAAAACGCTGTTTTGAACTATTCAAACTGACAAATTCATGTTTCTTTCGTGCGAAACGGCGATTTATGAGAAATGACGTTAAAATTGCTGTTTTAAACTTGCAAAAACATAGAAAAACGCTGTTTTCAACTATTCAAACTGATAAATTCATGTTTCTTTTGTGCGAAACGGCGATTTATGAGAAATGACGATAAAATTGCTGTTTTAAACTTGCAAAAACATAGAAAAACGCTGTTTTGAACTATTCAAACTGACAAATTCATGTATCTTTCGTGCTAAACGGCGATTTATGAGAAATGACCATAAAATTATTGTTTTAAACTTGCAAAAACATAGAAAATCGCTGTTTTGAACTATTCAAACTGACAAATTCATGTTTCTTTCGTGCGAAACGGCGATTTATGAGAAATGACGATAAAATTGCTGTTTTAAACTTGCAAAAACATAGAAAAACGCTGTTTTGAACTATTCAAATTGACAAATTCATGTTTCTTTTGTGCTAAACGGCGATTTATGAGAATTGACGATAAAATTGCTGTTTTAAACTTGCAAAAACATAGAAAAAACGCTGTTTTCAACTATTCAAACTAATAAATTCATGTTTCTTTCGTGCGAAACGGCGATTTATGAGAAATGACGATAAAATTGCTGTTTTAAACTTGCAAAAACATAGAAAAACGCTGTTTTCAACTATTCAAACTGATAAATTCATGTTTCTTTTGTGCGAAATGGCGGTTTATGAGAAATGACGATAAAATTGCTGTTTTAAACTTGCAAAAACATAGAAAAACGCTGTTTTGAACTATTCAAACTGATAAATTCATGTTTCTTTCATGCGAAACGGCGATTTATGAGAAAAGACGATAAAATTGCTGTTTTAAACTTGCAAAAACATAGAAAAACGCTGTTTTCAACTATTCAAACTGATAAATTCATGTTTCTTTCGTGCGAAACGGCGATTTATGAGAAATGACGATAAAATTGCTGTTTTAAACTTGCAAAAACCTAGCAAAACGCTGTTTTGAAATATTCAAACTGACAAATTCATGTTTCTTTCGTGCGAAACGGCGATTTATGAGAAATGACGATAAAATTGCTGTTTTAAACTTGCAAAAACATAGAAAAACGCTGTTTTGATCTATTCAAACTGACAAATTCATGTTTCTTTCGTGCTAAACGGCGATTTATGAGAAATGACGATAAAATTGCTGTTTTAAACTTGCAAAAACATAGAAAAACGCTGTTTTGAACTATTCAAACTGACAAATTCATGTTTCTTTCGTGCGAAACGGCGATTTATAAGAAATGACGATAAAATTGCTGTTTTAAACTTGCAAAAACATAGAAAAACGCTGTTTTCAACTATTCAAACTGATAAATTCATGTTTTTTTGTGCTAAACGGCGATTTATGAGAAATGACGATAAAATTGCTGTTTTAAACTTGCAAAAACATAGAAAACGCTGTTTTCAACTATTCAAACTGATAAATTCATGTTTGTTTCGTTCGAAACGGTGGATTTTTGTCAAATCACGTTAAAACTGTTGTTTTAAACTAGCAAAACCAAGAAAACGCTGTTTTCAACAATCTAAACTGACGTATTTAAAATGCTGTTTTAAACTTTCAAAAACATAGACAAACACTGTTTTCAACTACTCAAACTGATAAATTCATGTTTCTTTCGTGCGAAACGGCGATTTATGAGAAATGACGATAAGATTGCTGTTTTAAGCTTGCAAAAACATAGAAAAACGCTGTTTTGAACTATTCAAACTGACAAATTCATGTTTCTTTCGTGCGAAACGGCGATTTATGAGAAATGACGATAAAATTGCTGTTTTAAACTTGCAAAAACATAGAAAAACGCTGTTTTCAACTATTTAAACTGATAAATTCATGTTTTTTTCTTGCGAAACGGCGATTTATGAAAAATGACGATAAAATTGCTGTTTTAAGCTTGCAAAAACATAGAAAAACGCTGTTTTGAACTATTCAAACTGACAAATTTATGTTTCTTTAGTACGAAACGGCGATTTATGAGAAATGACGATAAAATTGCTGTTTTAAACTTGCAAAAACATAGAAAAACGCTGTTTTGAACTATTCAAACTGATAAGTTTAGGTTTCTTTCGTTCGAAACGGTGGATTTTTATGAAATCTCGATAAAACTGCTGTTTTAAACTTGCAAAAACATAGAAAAACGATGCTTTCAACTATTCAAACTGCTAAATTCATGTTTCTTTTGTGTGAAACGGCGATTTATGAGAAATGACGATAAAATTGCTGTTTTAAACTTGCAAAAACATAGAAAAACGCTGTTTTGAACTATTCAAACTGACAAATTCATGTTTTTTTCGTGCGAAACGGCGATTTATGAGAAATGACGTTAAAATTGCTGTTTTAAACTTGCAAAAACATAGAAAAACGCTGTTTTCAACTATTCAAACTGATAAATTCATGTTTCTTTCGTGCGAAACGGTGATTTATGAGAAATGACGATAAAATTGCTGTTTTAAACTTGCAAAAACATAGAAAAACGCTGTTTTGAACTATTCAAACTGACAAATTCATGTTTCTTTCGTGCTAAACGGCGATTTATGAGAAATGACGATAAAATTGCTGTTTTAACTTGCAAAAACATAGAAAAACGCTGTTTTTAACTATTCAAACTGACAAATTCATGTTTCTTTCGTGCGAAACGGCGATTTATAAGAAATGACGATAAAATTGCTGTTTTAAACTTGCAAAAACATAGAAAAACGCTGTTTTCAACTATTCAAACTGATAAATTCATGTTTTTTTCGTGCGAAACGACGATTTATGAGAAATGACGATAAAATTGCTGTTTTAAACTTGCAAAAACATAGAAAAACGCTGTTTTGAACTATTCAAACTGACAAATTCATATATCTTTCGTGCTAAACGGCGATTTATGAGAAATGACGATAAAATTGCTGTTTTAAATTTGCAAAAACATAGAAAAACGCTGTTTTGAACTATTCAAACTGACAAATTCATGTTTCTTTCGTGCGACACGGCGATTTATGAGAAATGACGATAAAATTGCTGTTTTAAACTTGCAAAAACATAGAAAAACGCTGTTTTGAACTATTCAAATTGACAAATTCATGTTTCTTTCGTGCTAAACGGCGATTTATGAGAATTGACGATAAAATTGCTATTTTAAACTTGCAAAAACATAGAAAAACGCTGTTTTCAACTATTCAAACTAATAAATTCATGTTTCTTTCGTGCGAAACGGCGATTTATGAGAAATGACGATAAAATTGCTGTTTTAAACTTGCAAAAACATAGAAAAACGCTGTTTGCAACTATTCAAACTGATAAATTCATGTTTCTTTCGTGCGAAATGGCGGTTTATGAGAAATGACGATAAAGTTGCTGTTTTAAACTTGCAAAAACATAGAAAAACGCTGTTTTGAACTATTCAAACTGACAAATTCATGTTTCTTTCGTGCGAAACGGCGATTTATGAGAAATGACGATAAAATTGCTGTTTTAAACTTGCAAAAACATAGAAAAACGCTGTTTTCAACTTTTCAAACTGATAAATTCATGTTTCTTACGTTCGAAACGGTGGATTTTTGTGAAATCACGATAAACTTGCTGTTTTAAATTTGCAAACACATAGAAAAACGCTGTTTTCAACTATACAAACTGACAAATTCATGTTTCTTCCGTGCGAAACGGCGATTTATGAGAAATGACGATAAAATTGCTGTTTTAAGCTTGCAAAAACATAGAAAAACGAGTTTTGAACTATTCAAACTGACAAATTTATGTTTCTTTAGTACGAAACGGCGATTTATGAGAAATGACGATAAAATTGCTGTTTTAAACTTGCAAAAACATAGAAAAACGCTGTTTTGAACTATTCAAACTGATAAGTTTAGGTTTCTTTCGTTCGAAACGGTGGATTTTTATGAAATCTCGATAAAACTGCTGTTTTAAACTTGCAAAAACATAGAAAAACGATGCTTTCAACTATTCAAACTGCTAAATTCATGTTTCTTTTGTGTGAAACGGCGATTTATGAGAAGTGACGATAAAATTGCTGTTTTAAACTTGCAAAAACATAGAAAAACGCTGTTTTGAACTATTCAAACTGACAAATTCATGTTTCTTTCGTGCGAAACGGCGATTTATGAGAAATGACGTTAAAATTGCTATTTTAAACTTGCAAAAACATAGAAAAACGCTGTTTTCAACTATTCAAACTGATAAATTCATGTTTCTTACGTGCGAAACGGCGATTTATGAGAAATGACGATAAAATTGCTGTTTTAAACTTGCAAAAACATAGAAAAACGCTGTTTTGAACTATTCAAACTGACAAATTCATGTTTCTTTCGTGCTAAACGGCGATTTATGAGAAATGACGATTAAATTGCTGTTTTAAACTTGCAAAAACATAGAAAAACGCTGTTTTGAACTATTCAAACTGACAAATTCATGTTTCTTTCGTGCGAAACGGCGATTTATAAGAAATGACGATAAAATTGCTGTTTTAAACTTGCAAAAACATAGAAAAACGCTGTTTTCAACTATTCAAACTGATAAATTCATGTTTTTTTCGTGCGAAACGGCGATTTATGAGAAATGACGATAAAATTGCTGTTTTAAACTTGCAAAAACATAGAAAAACGCTGTTTTCAACTATTCAAACTGATAAATTCATGTTTGTTTCGTTCGAAACGGTGGATTTTTGTCAAATCACGTTAAAACTGCTGTTTTAAACTAGCAAAACCAAGAAAACGCTGTTTTCAACAATCTAAACTGACGTATTTAAAATGCTGTTTTAAACTTTCAAAAACATAGACAAACGCTGTTTTCAACTACTCAAACTGATAAATTCATGTTTCTTTCGTGCGAAACGGCGATTTATGAGAAATGACGATAAGATTGCTGTTTTAAGCTTGCAAAAACATAGAAAAACGCTGTTTTGAACTATTCAAACTGACAAATTCATGTTTCTTTAGTACGAAACGGCGATTTATGAGAAATGACGATAAAATTGCTGTTTTAAACTTGCAAAAACATAGAAAAACGCTGTTTTGAACTATTCAAACTGATAAGTTTAGGTTTTTTTCGTTCGAAACGGTGGATTTTTGTGAAATCTCGATAAAACTGCTGTTTTAAACTTGCAAAAACATAGAAAAACGATGCTTTCAACTATTCAAACTGCTAAATTCATGTTTCTTTTGTGTGAAACGGCGATTTATGAGAAATGACGATAAAATTGCTGTTTTAAACTTGCAAAAACATAGAAAAACGCTGTTTTGAACTATTCAAACTGACAAATTCATGTTTCTTTCGTGCGAAACGGCGATTTATGAGAAATGACGTTAAAATTGCTGTTTTAAACTTGCAAAAACATAGAAAAACGCTGTTTTCAACTATTCAAACTGATAAATTCATGTTTCTTTCGTGCGAAACGGCGATTTATGAGAAATGACGTTAAAATTGCTGTTTTAAACTTGCAAAAACATAGAAAAACGCTGTTTTGAACTATTCAAACTGACAAATTCATGTTTCTTTCGTGCGAAACGGCGATTTATGAGAAATGACGATAAAATTGCTGTTTTAAACTTGCAAAAACATAGAAAAACGCTGTTTTGAACTATTCAAACTGACAAATTCATATATCTTTCGTGCTAAACGGCGATTTATGAGAAATGACGATAAAATTGCTGTTTTAAATTTGCAAAAACATAGAAAAACGCTGTTTTGAACTATTCAAACTGACAAATTCATGTTTCTTTCGTGCGACACGGCGATTTATGAGAAATGACGATAAAATTGCTGTTTTAAACTTGCAAAAACATAGAAAAACGCTGTTTTGAACTATTCAAATTGACAAATTCATGTTTCTTTCGTGCTAAACGGCGATTTATGAGAATTGACGATAAAATTGCTATTTTAAACTTGCAAAAACATAGAAAAACGCTGTTTTCAACTATTCAAACTAATAAATTCATGTTTCTTTCGTGCGAAACGGCGATTTATGAGAAATGACGATAAAATTGCTGTTTTAAACTTGCAAAAACATAGAAAAACGCTGTTTGCAACTATTCAAACTGATAAATTCATGTTTCTTTCGTGCGAAATGGCGGTTTATGAGAAATGACGATAAAGTTGCTGTTTTAAACTTGCAAAAACATAGAAAAACGCTGTTTTGAACTATTCAAACTGACAAATTCATGTTTCGTTCGTGCGAAACGGCGATTTATGAGAAATGACGACAAAATTGCTGTTTTAAACTTGCAAAAACATAGAAAAACGCTGTTTTCAACTTTTCAAACTGATAAATTCATGTTTCTTACATTCGAAACGGTGGATTTTTGTGAAATCACGATAAACTTGCTGTTTTAAACTTGCAAAAACATAGAAAAACGCTGTTTTCAACTATACAAACTGACAAATTCATGTTTCTTCCGTGCGAAACGGCGATTTATGAGAAATGACGATAAAATTGCTGTTTTAAACTTGCAAAAACATAGAAAAACGCTGTTTTAACTATTCAAACTGATAAATTCTGGTTTCTTACGTTCGAAACGGTGGATTTTTGTGAAATCACGATAAAACTGCTGTTTTAAACTTGCAAAAACATAGAAAAACGCTGTTTGTAACTATTCAAACTGATAAATTCATGTTTCTTTCGTGCGAAACGGCGATTTATGAGAAATGACGATAAAATTGCTGTTTTAAACTTGCAAAAACATAGAAAAACGCTGTTTTAACTATTCAAACTGATAAATTCTGGTTTCTTTCGTTCGAAACGGTGGATTTTTGTGAAATCACGATAAAACTGCTGTTTTAAACTTGCAAAAACATAGAAAAACGCTGTTTTGAACTATTCAAACTGACAAATTCATGTTTCTTTCGTGCGAAACGGCGATTTATGAGAAATGACGATAAAATTGCTGTTTTAAACTTGCAAAAACATAGAAAAACGCTGTTTTAAACTATTCAAATTGACAAATTCATGTTTCTTTCGTGCTAAACGGCGATTTATGAGAATTGACGATAAAATTGCTGTTTTAAACTTGCAAAAACATAGAAAAACGCTGTTTTCAACTATTCAAACTAATAAATTCATGTTTCTTTCGTGCGAAACGGCGATTTATGAGAAATGACGATAAAATTGCTGTTTTAAACTTGCAAAAACATAGAAAAACGCTGTTTTAAACTATTTAAACTGATAAATTCATGTTTCTTTCGTGCGAAATGGCGGTTTATGAGAAATGACGATAAAATTGCTGTTTTAAACTTGCAAAAACATAGAAAAACGCTGTTTTGAACTATTCAAAATGACAAATTCATGTTTCTTTCGTGCGAAACGGCGATTTATGAGAAATGAGGATAAAATTGCTGTTTTAAACTTGCAAAACCATAGAAAAACGCAGTTTCAACTATTCAAACTGATAAATTCATGTTTCTTTCTCGCAAAACGGCGATTTATGAGAAATGACGATAAAATTGCTGTTTTAAACTTGCAAAAACATAGAAAAACGCTGTTTTGAACTATTCAAACTGACAAATTCATGTTTCTTTCGTGTGAACCGGCGATTAATGAGAAATGACGATAAAGTTGCTGTTTTAAACTTGCAAAAACATAGAAAAACGCTGTTTTGAACTATTCAAACTGATAAATTCATGTTTCTTACGTTCGATACGGTGGATTTTTGTGAAATCACGATAAAATTGCTGTTTTAAACTTGCAAAAACATTGAAAAACGCTGTTTTCAACTATACAAACTGACAAATTCATGTTTCTTCCGTGCGAAACGGCGATTTATGAGAAATGACGATAAAATTGCTGTTTTAAACTTGCAAAAACATAGAAAAACGCTATTTTCAACTACTCAAACTGATAAATTCATGTTTCTTTCGTGCGTAACGGCGATTTATGAAAAATAACGATAAAATTGCTGTTTTAAACTTGCAAAAACATAGAAAAACACTGTTTTCAACTGTTCAAACTGATAAATTCATGTTTCGTTCGTGCGAAACGGCGATTTATGAGAAATGACGATAAAATTGCTGTTTTAAGCTTGCAAAAACATAGAAAAACGAGTTTTGAACTATTCAAACTGACAAATTTATGTTTCTTTAGTACGAAACGGCGATTTATGAGAAATGACGATAAAATTGCTGTTTTAAACTTGCAAAAACATAGAAAAACGCTGTTTTGAACTATTCAAACTGATAAGTTTAGGTTTCTTTCGTTCGAAACGGTGGATTTTTATGAAATCTCGATAAAACTGCTGTTTTAAACTTGCAAAAACATAGAAAAACGATGCTTTCAACTATTCAAACTGCTAAATTCATGTTTCTTTTGTGTGAAACGGCGATTTATGAGAAGTGACGATAAAATTGCTGTTTTAAACTTGCAAAAACATAGAAAAACGCTGTTTTGAACTATTCAAACTGACAAATTCATGTTTCTTTCGTGCGAAACGGCGATTTATGAGAAATGACGTTAAAATTGCTATTTTAAACTTGCAAAAACATAGAAAAACGCTGTTTTCAACTATTCAAACTGATAAATTCATGTTTCTTTCGTGCGAAACGGCGATTTATGAGAAATGACGATAAAATTGCTGTTTTAAACTTGCAAAAACATAGAAAAACGCTGTTTTAACTATTCAAACTGATAAATTCTGGTTTCTTTCGTTCGAAACGGTGGATTTTTGTGAAATCACGATAAAACTGCTGTTTTAAACTTGCAAAAACATAGAAAAACGCTGTTTTGAACTATTCAAACTGACAAATTCATGTTTCTTTCGTGCGAAACGGCGATTTATGAGAAATGACGATAAAATTGCTGTTTTAAACTTGCAAAAACATAGAAAAACGCTGTTTTAAACTATTCAAATTGACAAATTCATGTTTCTTTCGTGCTAAACGGCGATTTATGAGAATTGACGATAAAATTGCTGTTTTAAACTTGCAAAAACATAGAAAAACGCTGTTTTCAACTATTCAAACTAATAAATTCATGTTTCTTTCGTGCGAAACGGCGATTTATGAGAAATGACGATAAAATTGCTGTTTTAAACTTGCAAAAACATAGAAAAACGCTGTTTTAAACTATTTAAACTGATAAATTCATGTTTCTTTCGTGCGAAATGGCGGTTTATGAGAAATGACGATAAAATTGCTGTTTTAAACTTGCAAAAACATAGAAAAACGCTGTTTTGAACTATTCAAAATGACAAATTCATGTTTCTTTCGTGCGAAACGGCGATTTATGAGAAATGAGGATAAAATTGCTGTTTTAAACTTGCAAAACCATAGAAAAACGCAGTTTCAACTATTCAAACTGATAAATTCATGTTTCTTTCTCGCAAAACGGCGATTTATGAGAAATGACGATAAAATTGCTGTTTTAAACTTGCAAAAACATAGAAAAACGCTGTTTTGAACTATTCAAACTGACAAATTCATGTTTCTTTCGTGTGAACCGGCGATTAATGAGAAATGACGATAAAGTTGCTGTTTTAAACTTGCAAAAACATAGAAAAACGCTGTTTTGAACTATTCAAACTGATAAATTCATGTTTCTTACGTTCGATACGGTGGATTTTTGTGAAATCACGATAAAATTGCTGTTTTAAACTTGCAAAAACATTGAAAAACGCTGTTTTCAACTATACAAACTGACAAATTCATGTTTCTTCCGTGCGAAACGGCGATTTATGAGAAATGACGATAAAATTGCTGTTTTAAACTTGCAAAAACATAGAAAAACGCTATTTTCAACTACTCAAACTGATAAATTCATGTTTCTTTCGTGCGTAACGGCGATTTATGAAAAATAACGATAAAATTGCTGTTTTAAACTTGCAAAAACATAGAAAAACACTGTTTTCAACTGTTCAAACTGATAAATTCATGTTTCGTTCGTGCGAAACGGCGATTTATGAGAAATGACGATAAAATTGCTGTTTTAAGCTTGCAAAAACATAGAAAAACGAGTTTTGAACTATTCAAACTGACAAATTTATGTTTCTTTAGTACGAAACGGCGATTTATGAGAAATGACGATAAAATTGCTGTTTTAAACTTGCAAAAACATAGAAAAACGCTGTTTTGAACTATTCAAACTGATAAGTTTAGGTTTCTTTCGTTCGAAACGGTGGATTTTTATGAAATCTCGATAAAACTGCTGTTTTAAACTTGCAAAAACATAGAAAAACGATGCTTTCAACTATTCAAACTGCTAAATTCATGTTTCTTTTGTGTGAAACGGCGATTTATGAGAAGTGACGATAAAATTGCTGTTTTAAACTTGCAAAAACATAGAAAAACGCTGTTTTGAACTATTCAAACTGACAAATTCATGTTTCTTTCGTGCGAAACGGCGATTTATGAGAAATGACGTTAAAATTGCTATTTTAAACTTGCAAAAACATAGAAAAACGCTGTTTTCAACTATTCAAACTGATAAATTCATGTTTCTTTCGTGCGAAACGGCGATTTATGAGAAATGACGATAAAATTGCTGTTTTAAACTTGCAAAAACATAGAAAAACGCTGTTTTGAACTATTCAAACTGACAAATTCATGTTTCTTTCGTGCTAAACGGCGATTTATGAGAAATGACGATTAAATTGCTGTTTTAAACTTGCAAAAACATAGAAAAACGCTGTTTTGAACTATTCAAACTGACAAATTCATGTTTCTTTCGTGCGAAACGGCGATTTATAAGAAATGACGATAAAATTGCTGTTTTAAACTTGCAAAAACATAGAAAAACGCTGTTTTCAACTATTCAAACTGATAAATTCATGTTTTTTTCGTGCGAAACGGCGATTTATGAGAAATGACGATAAAATTGCTGTTTTAAACTTGCAAAAACATAGAAAAACGCTGTTTTCAACTATTCAAACTGATAAATTCATGTTTGTTTCGTTCGAAACGGTGGATTTTTGTCAAATCACGTTAAAACTGCTGTTTTAAACTAGCAAAACCAAGAAAACGCTGTTTTCAACAATCTAAACTGACGTATTTAAAATGCTGTTTTAAACTTTCAAAAACATAGACAAACGCTGTTTTCAACTACTCAAACTGATAAATTCATGTTTCTTTCGTGCGAAACGGCGATTTATGAGAAATGACGATAAGATTGCTGTTTTAAGCTTGCAAAAACATAGAAAAACGCTGTTTTGAACTATTCAAACTGACAAATTCATGTTTCTTTAGTACGAAACGGCGATTTATGAGAAATGACGATAAAATTGCTGTTTTAAACTTGCAAAAACATAGAAAAACGCTGTTTTGAACTATTCAAACTGATAAGTTTAGGTTTTTTTCGTTCGAAACGGTGGATTTTTGTGAAATCTCGATAAAACTGCTGTTTTAAACTTGCAAAAACATAGAAAAACGATGCTTTCAACTATTCAAACTGCTAAATTCATGTTTCTTTTGTGTGAAACGGCGATTTATGAGAAATGACGATAAAATTGCTGTTTTAAACTTGCAAAAACATAGAAAAACGCTGTTTTGAACTATTCAAACTGACAAATTCATGTTTCTTTCGTGCGAAACGGCGATTTATGAGAAATGACGTTAAAATTGCTGTTTTAAACTTGCAAAAACATAGAAAAACGCTGTTTTCAACTATTCAAACTGATAAATTCATGTTTCTTTCGTGCGAAACGGCGATTTATGAGAAATGACGTTAAAATTGCTGTTTTAAACTTGCAAAAACATAGAAAAACGCTGTTTTGAACTATTCAAACTGACAAATTCATGTTTCTTTCGTGCGAAACGGCGATTTATGAGAAATGACGATAAAATTGCTGTTTTAAACTTGCAAAAACATAGAAAAACGCTGTTTTGAACTATTCAAACTGACAAATTCATATATCTTTCGTGCTAAACGGCGATTTATGAGAAATGACGATAAAATTGCTGTTTTAAATTTGCAAAAACATAGAAAAACGCTGTTTTGAACTATTCAAACTGACAAATTCATGTTTCTTTCGTGCGACACGGCGATTTATGAGAAATGACGATAAAATTGCTGTTTTAAACTTGCAAAAACATAGAAAAACGCTGTTTTGAACTATTCAAATTGACAAATTCATGTTTCTTTCGTGCTAAACGGCGATTTATGAGAATTGACGATAAAATTGCTATTTTAAACTTGCAAAAACATAGAAAAACGCTGTTTTCAACTATTCAAACTAATAAATTCATGTTTCTTTCGTGCGAAACGGCGATTTATGAGAAATGACGATAAAATTGCTGTTTTAAACTTGCAAAAACATAGAAAAACGCTGTTTGCAACTATTCAAACTGATAAATTCATGTTTCTTTCGTGCGAAATGGCGGTTTATGAGAAATGACGATAAAGTTGCTGTTTTAAACTTGCAAAAACATAGAAAAACGCTGTTTTGAACTATTCAAACTGACAAATTCATGTTTCGTTCGTGCGAAACGGCGATTTATGAGAAATGACGACAAAATTGCTGTTTTAAACTTGCAAAAACATAGAAAAACGCTGTTTTCAACTTTTCAAACTGATAAATTCATGTTTCTTACATTCGAAACGGTGGATTTTTGTGAAATCACGATAAACTTGCTGTTTTAAACTTGCAAAAACATAGAAAAACGCTGTTTTCAACTATACAAACTGACAAATTCATGTTTCTTCCGTGCGAAACGGCGATTTATGAGAAATGACGATAAAATTGCTGTTTTAAACTTGCAAAAACATAGAAAAACGCTGTTTTAACTATTCAAACTGATAAATTCTGGTTTCTTACGTTCGAAACGGTGGATTTTTGTGAAATCACGATAAAACTGCTGTTTTAAACTTGCAAAAACATAGAAAAACGCTGTTTGTAACTATTCAAACTGATAAATTCATGTTTCTTTCGTGCGAAACGGCGATTTATGAGAAATGACGATAAAATTGCTGTTTTAAACTTGCAAAAACATAGAAAAACGCTGTTTTAACTATTCAAACTGATAAATTCTGGTTTCTTTCGTTCGAAACGGTGGATTTTTGTGAAATCACGATAAAACTGCTGTTTTAAACTTGCAAAAACATAGAAAAACGCTGTTTTGAACTATTCAAACTGACAAATTCATGTTTCTTTCGTGCGAAACGGCGATTTATGAGAAATGACGATAAAATTGCTGTTTTAAACTTGCAAAAACATAGAAAAACGCTGTTTTAAACTATTCAAATTGACAAATTCATGTTTCTTTCGTGCTAAACGGCGATTTATGAGAATTGACGATAAAATTGCTGTTTTAAACTTGCAAAAACATAGAAAAACGCTGTTTTCAACTATTCAAACTAATAAATTCATGTTTCTTTCGTGCGAAACGGCGATTTATGAGAAATGACGATAAAATTGCTGTTTTAAACTTGCAAAAACATAGAAAAACGCTGTTTTAAACTATTTAAACTGATAAATTCATGTTTCTTTCGTGCGAAATGGCGGTTTATGAGAAATGACGATAAAATTGCTGTTTTAAACTTGCAAAAACATAGAAAAACGCTGTTTTGAACTATTCAAAATGACAAATTCATGTTTCTTTCGTGCGAAACGGCGATTTATGAGAAATGAGGATAAAATTGCTGTTTTAAACTTGCAAAACCATAGAAAAACGCAGTTTCAACTATTCAAACTGATAAATTCATGTTTCTTTCTCGCAAAACGGCGATTTATGAGAAATGACGATAAAATTGCTGTTTTAAACTTGCAAAAACATAGAAAAACGCTGTTTTGAACTATTCAAACTGACAAATTCATGTTTCTTTCGTGTGAACCGGCGATTAATGAGAAATGACGATAAAGTTGCTGTTTTAAACTTGCAAAAACATAGAAAAACGCTGTTTTGAACTATTCAAACTGATAAATTCATGTTTCTTACGTTCGATACGGTGGATTTTTGTGAAATCACGATAAAATTGCTGTTTTAAACTTGCAAAAACATTGAAAAACGCTGTTTTCAACTATACAAACTGACAAATTCATGTTTCTTCCGTGCGAAACGGCGATTTATGAGAAATGACGATAAAATTGCTGTTTTAAACTTGCAAAAACATAGAAAAACGCTATTTTCAACTACTCAAACTGATAAATTCATGTTTCTTTCGTGCGTAACGGCGATTTATGAAAAATAACGATAAAATTGCTGTTTTAAACTTGCAAAAACATAGAAAAACACTGTTTTCAACTGTTCAAACTGATAAATTCATGTTTCTTTCGTGCGAAACGGCGATTTATGAGAAATGACGATAAAATTGCTGTTTTAAACTTGCAAAAACATAGAAAAACGCTGTTTTGACCTATTCAAACTGACAAATTCATGTTTCTTTCGTGCGAAACGGCGATTTATGAGAAATGACGTTAAAATTGCTGTTTTAAACTTGCAAAAACATAAAAAAACGCTGTTTTCAACTATTCAAACTGATAAATTCATGTTTCTTTCCTGCGAAACGGCGATTTATGAGAAATGACGTTAAAATTGCTGTTTTAAACTTGCAAAAACATAGAAAAACGCTGTTTTGAACTATTCAAACTGACAAATTCATGTTTCTTTCGTGCGAAACGGCGATTTATGAGAAATGACGATAAAATTGCTGTTTTAAACTTGCAAAAACATAGAAAAACGCTGTTTTGAACTATTCAAACTGACAAATTCATATATCGTTCGTGCTAAACGGCGATTTATGAGAAATGACGATAAAATTGCTGTTTTAAATTTGCAAAAACATAGAAAAACGCTGTTTTGAACTATTCAAACTGACAAATTCATGTTTCTTTCGTGCGACACGGCGATTTATGAGAAATGACGATAAAATTGCTGTTTTAAACTTGCAAAAACATAGAAAAACGCTGTTTTGAACTATTCAAATTGACAAATTCATGTTTCTTTCGTGCTAAACGGCGATTTATGAGAATTGACGATAAAATTGCTATTTTAAACTTGCAAAAACATAGAAAAACGCTGTTTTCAACTATTCAAACTAATAAATTCATGTTTCTTTCGTGCGAAACGGCGATTTATGAGAAATGACGATAAAATTGCTGTTTTAAACTTGCAAAAACATAGAAAAACGCTGTTTGCAACTATTCAAACTGATAAATTCATGTTTCTTTCGTGCGAAATGGCGGTTTATGAGAAATGACGATAAAGTTGCTGTTTTAAACTTGCAAAAACATAGAAAAACGCTGTTTTGAACTATTCAAACTGACAAATTCATGTTTCGTTCGTGCGAAACGGCGATTTATGAGAAATGACGACAAAATTGCTGTTTTAAACTTGCAAAAACATAGAAAAACGCTGTTTTCAACTTTTCAAACTGATAAATTCATGTTTCTTACATTCGAAACGGTGGATTTTTGTGAAATCACGATAAACTTGCTGTTTTAAACTTGCAAAAACATAGAAAAACGCTGTTTTCAACTATACAAACTGACAAATTCATGTTTCTTCCGTGCGAAACGGCGATTTATGAGAAATGACGATAAAATTGCTGTTTTAAACTTGCAAAAACATAGAAAAACGCTGTTTTAACTATTCAAACTGATAAATTCTGGTTTCTTACGTTCGAAACGGTGGATTTTTGTGAAATCACGATAAAACTGCTGTTTTAAACTTGCAAAAACATAGAAAAACGCTGTTTGTAACTATTCAAACTGATAAATTCATGTTTCTTTCGTGCGAAACGGCGATTTATGAAAAATGACGATAAAATTGCTGTTTTAAACTTGCAAAAACATAGAAAAACGCTGTTTTAACTATTCAAACTGATAAATTCTGGTTTCTTTCGTTCGAAACGGTGGATTTTTGTGAAATCACGATAAAACTGCTGTTTTAAACTTGCAAAAACATAGAAAAACGCTGTTTTGAACTATTCAAACTGACAAATTCATGTTTCTTTCGTGCGAAACGGCGATTTATGAGAAATGACGATAAAATTGCTGTTTTAAACTTGCAAAAACATAGAAAAACGCTGTTTTAAACTATTCAAATTGACAAATTCATGTTTCTTTCGTGCTAAACGGCGATTTATGAGAATTGACGATAAAATTGCTGTTTTAAACTTGCAAAAACATAGAAAAACGCTGTTTTCAACTATTCAAACTAATAAATTCATGTTTCTTTCGTGCGAAACGGCGATTTATGAAATGACGATAAAATTGCTGTTTTAAACTTGCAAAAACATAGAAAAACGCTGTTTTAAACTATTTAAACTGATAAATTCATGTTTCTTTCGTGCGAAATATCGGTTTATGAGAAAATGACGATAAAATTGCTGTTTAAACTTGCAAAAACATAGAAAAACGCTGTTTTGAACTATTCAAAATAACAAATTCATGTTTCTTTCGTGCGAAACGGCGATTTATGAGAAATGAGGATAAAATTGCTGTTTTAAACTTGCAAAACCATAGAAAAACGCAGTTTCAACTATTCAAACTGATAAATTCATGTTTCTTTCGTGCAAAACGGCGATTTATGAGAAATGACGATAAAATTGCTGTTTTAAACTTGCAAAAACATAGAAAAACGCTGTTTTGAACTATTCAAACTGACAAATTCATGTTTCTTTCGTGTGAACCGGCGATTTATGAGAAATGACGATAAAGTTGCTGTTTTAAACTTGCCAAAAACATAGAAAAACGCTGTTTTGAACTATTCAAACTGATAAATTCATGTTTCTTACGTTCGAATACGGTGGATTTTTGTGAAATCACGATAAAATTGCTGTTATTAAACTTGCAAAAACATTGAAAAACGCTGTTTTCAACTATACAAACTGACAAATTCATGTTTCTTCCGTGCGAAACGGCGATTTTATGAGAAATGACGATAAAATTGCTGTTTTAAACTTGCAAAAACATAGAAAAACGCTATTTTCAACTACTCAAACTGATAATTCATGTTTCTTTCGTGCGTAACGGCGATTTATGAAAAATAACGATAAAATTGCTGTTTTAAACTTGCAAAAACATAGAAAAACACTGTTTTCAACTGTTCAAACTGATAAATTCATGTTTCTTTCGTGCGAAACGGCGATTTATGAGAAATGACGATAAAATTGCTGTTTTAAACTTGCAAAAACATAGAAAAACGCTGTTTTCAACTATTCAAACTCATAAATTCATGTTTCTTTCGTGCGAAACGGCGATTTATGAGAAATGACGATAAAATTGCTGTTTTGAACTTGCAAAAAACATTGAAAAACGCTGTTTTTAACTATTCAAACTGATAAATTCAGGTTTCTTTCGTTCAAAACGGTGGATTTTGTGAAATCACGATAAAACTGCTGTTTTAACTTGCAAAAACATAGAAAAACGCTGTTTGTAACTATTCAAACTGATAAATTCATGTTTCTTTCGTGCGAAACGGCGATTTATGAGAAATGACGATAAAATTGCTGTTTTAAACTTGCAAAAACATAGAAAAACGCTGTTTTGACCTATTCAAACTGACAAATTCATGTTTCTTTCGTGCGAACGGCGATTTATGAGAAATGACGTTAAATTGCTGTTTTAAACTTGCAAAAACATAAAAAAACGCTGTTTTTCAACTATTCAAATTGATAAATTCATGTTTTCTTTCGTGCGAAAACGGCGATTTATGAGAAATGACGTTAAAATTGCTGTTTTAAACTTGCAAAAACATAGAAAAACGCTGTTTTGAACTATTCAAACTAACAAATTCATGTTTCTTTCGTGCGAAAACGGCGATTTATGAGAAATGACGATAAAATTGCTGTTTTAAACTTGCAAAAACATAGAAAAACGCTGTTTCGAACTATTAAAACTGACAAATTCATATATGTTTCGTGCTAAACGGGCGATTTATGAGAAATGACGATAAAATTGCTGTTTTAAAATTTGCAAAAACATAGAAAAACGCTGTTTTGAACTATTCAAACTGACAAATTCATGTTTCTTACGTTCGAAACGGTGGATTTTTGTGAAATCACGATAAACTTGCTGTTTTAAACTTGCAAAAACATAGAAAAACGCTGTTTCAACTATCAAACTCATAAATTCATGTTTCTTTCGTGCGAAACGGCGATTTATGAGAAAATGACGATAAAAATTGCTGTTTTGAACTTGCAAAAACATTGAAAAACGCTGTTTTTTAACTATTCAAACTGATAAATTCAGTTTCTTTCGTTCAAAACGTGGATTTTTGTGAAATCACGATAAAACTGCTGTTTTAAACTTGCAAAAACATAGAAAAACGCTGTTTGTAACTATTCAAAAACTGATAAATTCATGTTTCTTTCGTGCGAAACGGCGATTTATAAGAAATGACGATAAAATTGCTGTTTTAAACTTGCAAAAACATAGAAAAAACGCTGTTTTGACCTATTCAAACTGACAAATTCATGTTTCTTTCGTGCGAAACGGCGATTATGAGAAATGACGTTAAAATTGCTGTTTTAAACTTGCAAAACATAGAAAAACGGCTGTTTTCAACTATTCAAACTGATAAATTCATGTTTCTTCGTGCGAAACGGCGATTTATGAGAAATGACGTTAAAATTGCTGTTTTAAACTTGCAAAAACATAGAAAAAACGCTGTTTTGAACTATTCAAACTGACAAATTCATGTTTCTTTCGTGCGAAACGGCGATTTATGAGAAATGACGATAAAATTGCTGTTTTAAACTTGCAAAAACATAGAAAAACGCTGTTTTGAACTATTAAAACTGACAAAT
The DNA here is from genome assembly GCA_963942605.1 of Poecilus cupreus. Lineage (NCBI taxonomy): Eukaryota > Metazoa > Arthropoda > Insecta > Coleoptera > Carabidae > Poecilus > Poecilus cupreus. The sequence continues at coordinate 54,780 of CAWWDY010002101.1, forward strand.
TCATATATCTTTCGTGCTAAACGGCGATTTATGAGAAATGACGATAAAATTGCTGTTTTAAATTTGCAAAAACATAGAAAAAACGCTGTTTTGAACTATTCAAAACTGACAAATTCATGTTTCTTTCGTGGCGAAACGGCGATTTATGAGAATGACGATAAAATTGCTGTTTTAAACTTGCAAAAACATAGAAAAACGCTGTATTGAACTATCAAATTGACAAATTCATGTTTCTTTCGTGCTAAACGGCGATTTATGAGAAGTTGACGATAAAAGTGCTATTTTAAACTTGCAAAAACATAGAAAAACGCTGTTTTGAACTATTAAAACCTGACAAAATTATATATCTTTCGTGCTAAACGGCGATTTATGAGAAATGACGATAAAATTGCTGTTTTAAATTAGCAAAAACATAGAAAAACGCTGTTTTCAACTATTCAAACTAATAAATTCATGTTTTTCTTTCGTGCGAAACGGCGATTTATGAGAAATGACGATAAATTGCTGTTTTAAACTTGCAAAAACATAGAAAAAACGCTGTTTTCAACTATTCCAAAACTAATAAATTCATGTTTCTTTCGTGCGAAATGGCGGTTTATAAGAAATGACGATAAAGTTGCTGTTTTAAACTTGCAAAAACATAGAAAAACGCTGTTTTGAACTATTCAAACTGACAAATTCATGTTTCTTTCGTGCGAAACGGCGACGATAAAATTGCT
>CAWWDY010002102.1:0-24698 GCA_963942605.1 Poecilus cupreus
ATCTTGATTTTGCAAACATAAGCCATTACACACGACGTATACATAAATATGACTGTTTAGATACTTGAAAACGGTGTTTTGTATGCTTTTGCATGCTTAAAACAGCATTTTTATCTTGCTTTCACCAACATTAGCTATTATACACGACAGAAACATGAATATGACAGTTTAAATACTTGAAAACAGCATTTTGTATGTTTTTACAAGCTGAAAACAGCTATTTTATCTTGATTTTGCAAACATAAGCCATTACACACGACATATACATGAATATGACAGTTTAAATACTTGAAAACGGTGTTTTGTATGCTTTTGCATGCTTAAAACAACATTTTTATCTTGCTTTCACCAACATTAGCAATTATACACGACAGAAACATGAATATGACAGTTTAAATACTTGAAAACGGTGTTTTGTATGCTTTTGCATGCTTAAAACAACATTTTTATCTTGCTTTCACCAACATTAGCTGTTATACACGACAGAAACATGAATATGACAGTTTAAATACTTGAAAACAGCATTTTGTATGTTTTTGCAAGTTGAAAACAGCTATTTTATCTTGATTTTGCAAAAATAAGCCATTACACACGACATATACATGAATATGACAGTTTAAATACTTGAAAACGGTGTTTTGTATGCTTTTCCATGCTTAAAACAGCATTTTTATTTTGCTTTCACCAACATTAGCTATTATACACGACAGAAACTTGAATATGACAGTTTAAATACTTGAAAACGGTGTTTTCTATGCTTTTGCATGCTTAAAACAGCATTTTTATCATGCTTTCACCAACATTGGCTATTATAAACGACAGAAACATGAATATGACAGTTTAAATACTTGAAAACAGCATTTTGTAGGTTTTTGCAAGCTGAAAACAACTATTTCATCTTGATTTTGGAAACATAAGCCATTACACACGACATATACATGAATATGACAGTTCAAATACTTGAAAACGGTGGTTTGTATGCTTTTGCATGCTTAAAACAGCATTTTTGTCTTACTTTCACCAACATTAGCTATTATACATGACAGAAACATGAATATGACAGTTTAAATACTTGAAAACAGTGTTTTGTATGCTTTTGCATGCTTAAAACAACATTTTTATCTTGCTTTCACCAACATTAGCTATTATACATGACAGAAACATGAATATGACAGTTTAAATACTTGAAAACAGCATTTTGTATGTTTTTGCAAGCTGAAAAGAGCAATTTTATCTTGGTTTTGCAAACATAAGCCATTACACACGACATATACATGAATATGACAGTTTAAATACTTGAAAACGGTGTTTTGTATGCTTTTGTATGCTTAAAACAGCATTTTTATCTTGCTTTCACCAACATTAGCTATTATACACGACAGAAACATGTATATGACAGTTTAAATACTTGAAAACAGCATCTTGTATGTTTTTGCAAGCTGAAAACAGCTATTTTATCTTGATTTTGCAAACATAAGCCATTACACACGACATATACATGAATATGACAGTTTAAAAACTTGAAAACGGTGTTTTGTATGCTTTTGCATGCTTAAAACAGCATTTTTATCTTGCTTTCACCAACATTAGCTATTATACACGACAGAAATATGAATATGACAGTTTAAATACTTGAAAACAGAGTTTTGTATGCTTTTGCATGCTAAAAACTTCATTTTTATCTTTCTTTCACTAACATTAGCTATTATGCACGACAGAAACATGAATATGACAGTTTAAATACTTGAAAACAGCATTTTGTATGTTTTTGCAAGCTGAAAAGAGCTATTTTATCTTGGTTTTGCAAACATAAGCCATTACACACGACATATACATGAATATGACAGTTTAAATACTTGAAAACGTTGTTTTGTATGCTTTTGCATGCTTATAACAGCATTTTTATCTTGCTTTCAACAACATTAGCTATTATACACGACAGAAACATGAATATGACAGTTTAAATATTTGAAAACGGTGTTTTGTATGCTTTTGCATGCTTAAAACAGCATTTTTATCTCGCTTTCACCAACATTAGCTATTATACACGACAGAAACATGAATATGACAGTTTAAATACTTGAAAACAGCATTTTGTATGCTTTTGCATGCTGAAAACAGCAATTTTATCTTGATTTTGCAAACATAAGCCATTACACACGACGTATACATACATATGACTGTTTAGATACTTGAAAACGGTGTTTTGTATGCTTTTGCATGCTTAAAACAGCATTTTTATCTTGCTTTCACCAACATGAGCTATTATACACGACAGAAACATGAATATGACAGTTTAAATACTTGAAAACGGTGTTTTGTATGCTTTTGCATGCTTAAAACAACATTTTTATCTTGTTTTCACCAACATTAGCTGTTATACACGACAGAAACATGAATATGACAGTTTAAATACTTGAAAACAGCATTTTGTATGTTTTTGCAAGCTGAAAACAGCTATTTTATCTTGATTTTGCAAAAATAAGCCATTACACACGACATATACATGAATATGACAGTTTAAATACTTGAAAACGGTGTTTTGTATGCTTTTCCATGCTTAAAACAGCATTTTTATTTTGCTTTCATCAACATTAGCTATTATACACGACAAAAACATGAATATGACAGTTTAAATACTTGAAAACGGTGTTTTGTATGCTTTTGCATGCTTAAAACAGCATTTTTATCTTGCTTTCACCAACATTAGCTATTATACACGACAGAAACATGAATATGACAGTTTAAATACTTGAAAACAGCATTTTGTATGCTTTTGCATGCTGAAAACAGCAATTTTATCTTGATTTTGCAAACATAAGCCATTACACACGACGTATACATGAATATGACTGTTTAGATACTTGAAAACGGTGTTTTGTATGCTTTTGCATGCTTAAAACAGCATTTTTATCTTGCTTTCACCAACATTAGCTTTTATACACGACAGAAACATGAATATGACAGTTTAAATACTTGAAAACGGTGTTTTGTATGCTTTTGCATGCTTAAAACAACATTTTTATCTTGCTTTCACCAACATTAGCTGTTATACACGACAGAAACATGAATATGACAGTTTAAATACTTGAAAACTGCATTTTGTATGTTTTTGCAAGCTGAAAACAGCTATTTTATCTTGATTTTGCAAAAATAAGCCATTACATACGACATATACATGAATATGACAGTTTAAATACTTGAAAACGGTGTTTTGTATGCTTTTCCATGCTTAAAACAGCATTTTTATTTTGCTTTCATCAACATTAGCTATTATACACGACAAAAACATGAATATGACAGTTTAAATACTTGAAAACGGTGTTTTGTATGCTTTTGCATGCTTAAAACAGCATTTTTATCTTGCTTTCACCAACATTAGCTATTATACACGACAGAAACATGTATATGACAGTTTAAATACTTGAAAACAGCATCTTGTATGTTTTTGCAAGCTGAAAACAGCTATTTTATCTTGATTTTGCAAACATAAGCCATTACACACGACATATACATGAATATGACAGTTTAAAAACTTGAAAACGGTGTTTTGTATGCTTTTGCATGCTTAAAACACCATTTTTATCTTGCTTTTACCAACATTAGCTATTATACACGACAGAAACATGAATATGACTATTTAAATACTTGAAAACAGCATTTTGTATGTTTTTGCAAGCTGAAAACAGCTATTTTATCTTGATTTTGCAAACATAAGCCATTACACACGACATATACATGAATATAACAGTTTAAATACTTGAGAACGGTGTTTTGTATGCTTTTGCATGCTTAAAACAGCATTTTTATCTTGCTTTCACCAACATTAGCTATTATACACGACAGAAACTTGAATATGACAGTTTAAATACTTGAAAACGGTGTTTTCTATGCTTTTGCATGCTTAAAACAGCATTTTTATCATGCTTTCACCAACATTAGCTATTATAAACGACAGAAACATGAATATGACAGTTTAAATACTTGAAAACAGCATTTTGTAGGTTTTTGCAAGCTGAAAACAGCTATTTTATCTTGATTTTGGAAACATAAGCCATTACACACGACATATACATGAATATGACAGTTCAAATACTTGAAAACGGTGTTTTGTATGCTTTTGCATGCTTAAAACAGCATTTTTGTCTTACTTTCACCAACATTAGCTATTATACATGACAGAAACATGAATATGACAGTTTAAATACTTGAAAACAGCATTTTGTATCTTTTTGCAACCTGAAAACAGCTATTTTATCTTGATTTTGCAAACATAAGCCATTACACACGACATATACATGAATATGACAGTTTAAATACTTGAAAACGGTGTTTTGTATGCTTTTGCATGCTTAAAACAGCATTTTTATTTTGCTTTCACCAACATTAGCTATTATACACGACAGAAACATGAATATGACAGTTTAAATACTTGAAAACAGCATTTTGTATGTTTTTCCAAGCTGAAAACAGCTATTTTATCTTGATTTTGCAAACATAAGCCATTACACACGACATATACATGAATATGACAGTTTAAGTACTTGAAAACGGTGTTTTGTATGCTTTTGCATGCTTAAAACAGCATTTTTATCTTGCTTTCACCAACATTAGCTATTATACACGAGAGAAACATGAATACGACAGTTTAAATACTTGAAAACAGCATTTTGTATGTTTTTGCAAGCTGAAAACAGCTATTTTATCTTGATTTTGCAAACATAAGCCATTACACACGACATATACATGAATATGACAGTTTAAATACTTAAAAACAGCATTTTGTATATTTTTGCAAGCTGAAAACAGCTATTTTATCTTGATTTTGCAAACATAAGCCATTACACACGACAGAAACATGAATATGACAGTTTAAGTACTTGAAAACAGCATTTTGTATCTTTTTGCAAGCTGAAAACAGCTATTTTATCTTGATTTTGCAAACATAAGCCATTACACACGACATATACATGATTAGGACAGTTTAAATACTTAAAAAGGGTGTTTTGTATGCCTTTGCATGCTTAAAACAGCATTTTTATCTTGCTTTAACCAACATTAGCTATTATACACAACAGAAACATGAATATGACATTTTAAATACTTAAAAACAGCTTTTTGTATGTTTTTGAAAGCTGAAAACAGCTATATAAGCCATTACACACGACATATACATGAATATGACAGTTTAAATACTTGAAAACAGTGTTTTGTTTGCTTTTGCATGCTTAAAACAGCATTTTTATGTTGCTTTCTCCAACATTAGCTATTATACACGAAAGAAACATGATTATGACAATTTAAATACTTGAAAACAGCATATTGTATGTTTTTGCAAGCTTATAACAGCTATTTTATTTTGATTTTGCAAACATAAGCCATATACATGAATATGACAGTTTAAATACTTGAAAACAGCATTTTGTATGTTTTTGCAAGCTTAAACCGGTATTTTATCTTGATTTTGCAAACATAAGCCATTACACACGACATATACATGAATATGACAGTTTAATTACATGAAAACACGACAGAAACATGAATATGACAGTTTAAATACTTGAAAACAGCAATTTGTATGTTTTTGCAAGCTGAAAACAGCTATATTATCTTGATTTTGCAAACGTAAGCCATTACACACGACATATACATGAATATGACAGTTTAATTACTTGAAAAAGGTGTTTTGTACGCTTTTGCATGCTTAAAACAGCATTTTTATCTTGCTTTCACTAACATTAGCTATTATACACGACAGAAACATGAATATGACAGTTTAAATACTTGAAAACAGCATTTTGTATGTTTTTGCAAGCTGAAAACAACTATTTTATCTTGATTTTGCAAACATAAGACATTACACACGACATATACATGAAAATGATAGTTTAAGTAGTTGAAAACGGTGTTTTGTATGCTTTTGCATGCTTAAAACAGCATTTTTATCTAGCTTTCACCAACATTAGCTATTATACACGACAGAAACATGAATATGACAGTTTAAATAATGGAAAACAGCATTTTGTATGTTTTTGCAAGCTGAAAACAGCTATTTTATCTTGATTTTGCAAACATAAGCCATTACACACGACATATACATGAATATGACAGTTTAAATACTTAAAAACAGCATTTTGTATGTTTTTGCAAGCTGAAAACAGCTAATTTATCTTGATTTTGCAAACATAAGCCACTACACACGTCATATACATGAATATGACAGTTCAAATACTTGAAAACGGTGTTTTGTATGCTTTTGCATGCTTAAAACAGCATTTTTATCTTGCTTTCACCAACATTAGCTATTATACATGAGAGAAACATGAATACGACAGTTTAAATACTTGAAAACAGCATTTTGTATGTTTTTGGAAGCTGAAAACAGCTATTTTATCTTGATTTTGCAAACATAAGCCATTACACACGACATATACATGAATATGACAGTTTAAATACTTGAGAACAGCATTTTGTATGTTTTTGCAAGCTTAAACCGGTATTTTTTCTTGATTTTGCAAACATAAGCCATTACACACGACATATACATGAATATGACAGTTTAATTACATGAAAACACGACAGAAACATGAATATGACAGTTTAAATACTTGAAAACAGCATTTTGTATGTTTTTGCAAGCTGAAAACAGCTATTTTATCTTGATTTTGCAAACATAAGCCATTACACACGACATATACATGAATATGACATTTTAAGTACTTGAAAACGGTGTTTTGTATGCTTTTGCATGCTTAAAACAGCCTTTTTATCTTGCTTTCACCAACATTAGCTATTATACACGACAGAAACTTGAATATGACAGTTTAAGTACTTGAAAACAGCATTTTGTATGTTTTTGCAAGCTGAAAGCAGCTATATTATCTTGATTTTGCAAACGTAAGCCATTACACACAACATATACATGAAGATGACAGTTTAAATACTTGAAAACAGCATTTTGTATGTTTTTGCAAGCTGAAAACAGCTATTTTATCTTGATTTTGCAAACTTAAGCCATTACGCACGACATATACATGAATATGACAGTTTAAGTACTTGAAAACGTTGTTTTGTATGCTTTTGCATGCTTAAAACAACATTTTTATCTTGCTTTCACCAACATTAGCTATTATACACGAGAGAAACATGAATACGACAGTTTAAATACTTGAAAACAGCATTTTGTATGTTTTTGCAAGCTGAAAACAGCTATTTTATCTTGATTTTGCAAACATAAGCCATTACACACGACATATACATGAATATGACAGTTTAAATACTTAAAAACAGCATTTTGTATGTTTTTGCAAGCTGAAAACAGCTAATTTATCTTGATTTTGCAAACATAAGCCATTACACACGACATATACTTGAATATGACAGTTCAAATACTTGAAAACGGTGTTTTGTATGCTTTTGTATGCTTAAAACAGCATTTTTATCATGCTTTCACCAACATTAGCTATTATACTTGACAGAAACATGAATATGACAGTTTAAATACTTGAAAACAGCATTTTGTAGGTTTTTGCAAGCTGAAAACAGCTATTTTATCTTGATTTTGCAAACAGAAGTTATTACACACGACATATACATGAATATGACAGTTTAAATACTTGAAAACGGTGTTTTGTATGCTTTTGCATGCTTAAAACAGCATTTTTATCTTGCTTTCTCCAACATAAGCTATTATACACGACAGAAACATGAATATGACAGTTTAAATACTTGAAAACAGCATTTTGTATGTTTTTGCAAGATGAATACAGCTATTTTATCTTGATTTTGCAAACATAAGCCATTACACACGACATATACATGAATATGACAGTTTAAATACTTGAAAACGGTGTTTTGTATGCTTTTGCATGCTTAAAACAGCATTTTTATCTTGCTTTCACCAACATTAGCTATTATACACGACAGAAACATGAATATGACAGTTTAATTACTTGAAAACAGCATTTTGTATGTTTTTGCAAGCTGAAAACAGCTCTTTTATCTTGATTTTGCAAACATAAGCCATTACACACGACATATACATGAATATGACAGTTTAAATACTTGAAAACGGTGTTTTGTATGCTTTTGCATGCTTAAAACAGCATTTTTATCTTGCTTTCACCAACATTAGCTATTATACACGATAGAAACATGAATATGACAGTTTAAATACTTGAAAACAGCATTTTGTATGTTTTTGTAAACTGAAAACAGCTATTTTATCTTGATTTTTCAAACATAAGCCATTACACACGATATATACATGAATATGACAGTTTAAAAACTTAAAAACAGCATTTTGTATGTTTTTGCAAGCTGAAAACAGCTAATTTATCTTGATTTTGCAAACATAAGCCATTACACACGACATATACATGAATATGACAGTTCAAATACTTGAAAACGGTGTTTTGTATGCTTTTGCATGCTTAAAACAGCATTTTTATCTTGCTTTCACCAACATTTGCTATTATACACGACAGAAACATGAATATGACAGTTTAAATACTTGAAAACAGCATTTTGTATGTTTTTGCAAGCTAAAAACAGCTATTTTATCTTGATTTTGCAAACTTAAGCCATTATACACGACAAATACATGAATATGACAGTTTAAGTACTTGAAAACGTTGTTTTGTATGCTTTTGCATGCTTAAAACAGCATTTTTATCTTGCTTTCACCAACATTAGCTATTATACATGAGAGAAACATGAATACGACAGTTTAAATACTTGAAAACAGCATTTTGTATGTTTTTGCAAGCTGAAAACAGCTATTTTATCTTGATTTTGCAAACATAAGCCATTACACACGACATATACATGAATATGACAGTTTAAATACTTGAGAACAGCATTTTGTATGTTTTTGCAAGCTTAAACCGGTATTTTTTCTTGATTTTGCAAACATAAGCCATTACACACGACATATACATGAATATGACAGTTTAATTACATGAAAACACGACAGAAACATGAATATGACAGTTTAAATACTTGAAAACAGCATTTTGTATGTTTTTGCAAGCTGAAAACAGCTATTTTATCTTGATTTTGCAAACATAAGCCATTACACACAACATATATATGAATATGACAGTTTAGATACTTGAAAACGGTGTTTTGTATGCTTTTGCATGCTTAAAACAGCATTATTATCTTGCTTTCACCAACATTAGCTATTATACACGACAGGGACATAAATATGACAGTTTAAATACTTGAAAACAGCATTTTGTATGTTTTTGCAAGCTGAAAACAGCTATTTTATCTTGATTTTGCAAACTTAAGCCATTACACACGACATATACATGAATATGACAGTTTAAGTACTTGAAAACGTTGTTTTGTATGCTTATGCATGCTTAAAACAGCATTTTTATCTTGCTTTCACCAACATTAGCTATTATACACGAGAGAAACATGAATACGACAGTTTAAATACTTGAAAACAGCATTTTGTTTGTTTTTGCAAGCTGAAAACAGCTATTTTATCTTGATTTTGCAAACATAAGCCATTACACACGACATATACATGAATATGACAGTTTAAATACTTAAAAACAGCATTTTGTATGTTTTTGCAAGCTGAAAACAGCTAATTTATCTTGATTTTGCAAACATAAGCTATTACACACGACATATACTTGAATATGACAGTTCAAATACTTGAAAACGGTGTTTTGTATGCTTTTGCATGCTTAAAACAGCATTTTTATCATGCTTTCACCAACATTAGCTATTATACACGACAGAAACATGAATATGACAGTTTAAATACTTGAAAACAGCATTTTGTAGGGTTTTTGCAAGCTGAAAACAGCTATTTTATCTTGATTTTGCAAACAGAAGTTATTACACACGACATATACATGAAGATGACAGTTTAAATACTTGAAAACAGCATTTTGTATGTTTTTGCAAGCTGAAAACAGCTATTTTATCTTGATTTTTCAAACATAAGCCATTACACACGATATATACATGAATATGACAGTTTAAATACTTGAAAACGGTGTTTTGTATGCTTTTGCATGCTTAAAACAGCATTTTTATTTTGCTTTCATCAACATTAGCTATTATACACGACACAAACATGCATATGACAGTTTAAATAGTTGAAAACAGCATTTTGTAAGTTTTTGCAAGCTGAAAACAGCTATTTTATCTTAATTTTGCAAACATAAGCCATTACGCACGACATATACATGAATATAACAGTTTAAATACTTGAAAACGGTGTTTTGTAAGCTTTTGCATGCTTAAAACAGCATTTTTATCTTGCTTTCACCCACATTAGCTATTATACACGACAGAAACATGAATATGACAGTTTAAGTACTTGAAAACAGCGTTTTGTATTTTTTTGCAATCTGAAAACAGCTATTTTATCTTGATTTTGCAAACATAAGCCATTACACACGACATATACATGAATATGACAGTTCAAATACTTGAAAACGGTGTTTTGTATGCTTTTGCATGCTTAAACCAGCATTTTTATCTTGCTTTCACCAGCATTAGCTATTATACACGAAAGAAACATGAATATGACAGTTTAAATACTTGAAAACGGTGTTTTGTGTGATTTTGCATGCTTAAAACAGCATTTTTATCTTGCTTTCACCAACATTAGCTATTATTCACGACAGAAACATGAATATGACAGTTTGAATACTTGAAAACAGCATTTTGTATGTTTTTGCAAGCTGAAAACAGCTATTTTATCTTGATTTTGCAAACATAAGCCATTACACACGACATATACATGAATATGACAGTTCAAATACTTGAAAATGGTGTTTTGTATGCTTTTGTAAGCTTAAAACAGTTTTTTTTTATCTTGCTTTCACCAACATTAGCTATTATACACGACAGAAACATGAATATGACAGTTTAAATACTTGAAAACAGCATTTTGTATGTTTTAGTAAACTGAAAACAGCTATTTTAACTTGATTTTGCAAACATAAGCCATTACACACGATATATACATGAATATGACAGTTTAAATACTTGAAAACGGTGTTTTGTATGCTTTTGCATGCTTAAAACAGCATTTTTATCTTGCTTTCACCAACATTAGCTATTATACACGACAGAAACATGAATATGACAGTTTAAATACTTGAAAACAGCATTTTGTATGTTTTTGCATGCTGAAATCAGCTATTTTATATTGATTTTGCAAACATAAGCCAGTACACACGACATATACATGAATATGACAGTTTAAATACTTGAAAACGGTGTTTTGTATGCTTTTCAATGCTTAAAACAGCATTTTTATCTTGCTTTCACCAACATTAGCTATTATACACGTCAGAAACATGAATATGACAGTTTATATACTTGAAAACAGCATTTTATATGTTTTTGCAAGCTGAAAACAGCTATTTTATCTTGATTTTGCAAACATAAGCTATTACACACGACATATACATGAATATGACAGTTTAAATACTTGAAAACGGTGTTTTGTATGCTTTTGCATGCTTAAAACAACATTATTATCTTGCTTTCACCAACATTAGCTATTATACACGACAAAAACATGAATATGACAGTTTAAATACTTGAAAACGGTGTTTTGTATGCTTTTGCATGCTTAAAACAACATTTTTATCTTGCTTTCACCAACATTAGCTATTATACATGACAGAAACATGAATATGACAGTTTAAATACTTGAAAACAGCATTTTGTATGTTTTTGCAAGCTGAAAACAGCCATTTTATCTTAATTTTGCAAAAATAAGCCATTACACACGACATATACATGAATATGACAGTTTAAATACTTGAAAACAGTGTTTTGTATGCTTTTGCATGCTTAAAACAGTATTTTTATTTTGCTTTCACCAACATTAGCATTATACACGACAGAAACATGACTATGACAGTTTAAATACTTGAAAACGGTGTTTTGTAAGCTTTTGCATGCTTAAAACAGCATTTTTATCTTGCTTTCACCCACATTAGCTATTATACACGACAGAAACATGAATATGACAGTTTAAGTACTTGAAAACAGCATTTTGTATGTTTTTGCAAGCTGAAAACAGCTATTTTATCTTGATGTTGCAAACATAAGCCATTACACACGACACATACATGAATATGACAGTTTAAATACTTAAAAACAGCATTTTGTAAGTTTTTGCAAGCTGAAAACTGCTATTTTATCTTCATTTTGCAAAAATAAGCCATTACACACGACATATACATGAATATGACAGTTTAAATACTTGAAAACGGTGTTTTGTATGCTTTTGCATGCTTAAAACAGCATTTTTATTTTGCTTTCATCAACATTAGCTATTATACACCACAGAATCATGAATATGACATTTTAAATACTTGAAAACGGTGTTTTGTATGCTTTTGCATGCTTAAAACAACATTTTTATCTTGCTTTCACCAACATTAGCTATAATACATGACAGAAACTTGAATATGACAATTTGAATACTTGAAAACAACATTTTGTATGTTTTTGCAAGCTGAAAACAGCTATTTTATCTTGATTTTGCAAACATAAGCCATTACACACGACATATACATGAATATGACAGTTTAAATACTTGAAAACGGTGTTTTGTATGCTTTTGCATGCTTAAAACACCATTTTTATCTTGCTTTTACCAACATTAGCTATCATACACGACAGAAACATGAATATGACAGTTTAAATACTTGAAAACAGAATTTTGTATGTTTATGCAAGCTTAAAACAGCTATTTTATCTTGATGTTGCAAACATAAGCCATTACACACGACACATACATGAATATAACAGTTTAAATACTTGAAAACGGTGTTTTGTATGCTTTTCCATGCTTAAATCAGCATTTTTATCTTGCTTTCACCAACATTAGCTATTATACACGACAGAAACATGAATATGACAGTTTATATACTTGTAAACGGTGTTTTGTATGCTTTTGCATGCTTAAAACAGCATTTATATCTTGCTTTCACCAACATTAGCTATTATACACGACAGAAACATGAATATGACGGTTTAAATACTTGAAAACAGCATTTTGTATGTTTTTGCAAGCTGAAAACAGCTATTTTATCTTGATTTTGCAAAAATAAGCCATTACACACGACATATACATGAATATGAAAGTTTAAATACTTGAAAACGGTGTTTTGTATGCTTTTGCATGCTTAAAACAGCATTTTTATCTTGCTTTCACCAACATTAGCTATTATACACGACAGAAACATGAATATGACAGTTTAAATACTTGAAAACGGTGTTTTGTATGCTTTTGCATGCTTAAAACAGCATTTATATCTTGCTTTCACCAACATTAGCTATTATACACGACAGAAACATGAATATGACAGTTTAAATACTTGAAAACAGCATTTTGTATGTTTTTGCAAGCTGAAAACAGCTATTTTATCTTGATTTTGCAAACATAAGCCATTACACACGACATGTACATGAATATGACAGTTTTAATACTTGAAAACGGCTTTTTGTATGCTTTTGCATGCTTAAAACAGCATTTTTATCTTGCTTTCACCAACATTAGCTATTATACACGACAGAAACATGAATATTACAGTTTAAATACGTGAAAACAGCATTTTGTATGTTTTTTCAAGCTGAAAGCAACTAATTTATCTTGATTTTGCAAACATAAGCCATTACACACGACATATACATGAATATGACAGTTTGAATACTTGAAAACGGTGTTTTGTATGCTTTTGCATGCTTAAAACAGCATTTTTATCTTGCTTTCACCAACATTAGCTATTATACACGACAGAAATATAAATATGACAGTTTAAATACTTGAAAACGGAGATTTGTATGCTTCTGCATGCTAAAAACTTCATTTTTATCTTGCTTTCACTAATATTAGCTATTATGCACGACAGAAACATGAATATGACAGTTTAAATACTTGAAAACAGCATTTTATATGTTTTTGCAAGCTGAAAAGAGCTTGTTTATCTTGGTTTTGCAAACATAAGCCATTACACACGACATATACATGAATATGACAGTTTAAATACTTGAAAACCTTGTTTTGTATGCTTTTGCATGCTTATAACAGAATTTTTATCTTGCTTTCACCAACATTAGCTATTATACACGACAAAAACATGAATATGACAGTTTAAATATTTGAAAACGTTGGTTTGTATGCTTTTGCATGCTTAAAACAGAATTTTTATCTTGCTTTCACCAACATTAGCTATTATACACGACAGAAACATGAAGATGACAGTTTAAATACTTGAAAACGGTGTTTTGTATGCTTTTGCATGCTTAAAACAGTATTTTTATTTTGCTTTCACCAACATTAGCATTACACACGACAGAAACATGATTATGACAGTTAAAATACTTGAAAACAGCATTTTGTATGTTTTTGCAAGCTGAAAACAGCTATTTTATCTTGATTTTGCAAACATAAGCCATTACACACGACATATACATGAATATGACAGTTTAAATACTTGAAAACCTTGTTTTGTATGCTTTTGCATGCTTATAACAGAATTTTTATCTTGCTTTCACCAACATTAGCTATTATACACGACAAAAACATGAATATGACAGTTTAAATATTTGAAAACGTTGGTTTGTATGCTTTTGCATGCTTAAAACAGAATTTTTATCTTGCTTTCACCAACATTAGCTATTATACACGACAGAAACATGAAGATGACAGTTTAAATACTTGAAAACAGTGTTTTGTATGCTTTTGCATGCTTAAAACAACATTTTTATCTTGCTTTCACCAACATTAGCTATTATACACGACAGAAACATGAATATGACAGTTTAAATACTTGAAAACAGCACTTTGTATGTTTTTGCAAGCTGAAAACAGCTATTTTATCTTCATTTTGCAAAAATAAGCCATTACACACGACATATACATGAATATGACAGTATAAATACTTGAAAACGGTGTTTTGTATGTTTTTGCATGCTTAAAACAGCATTTTTATTATGCTTTCATCAACATTAGCTATTATACACGACAGAAACATGAATATGACAGTTTAAATACTTGAAAACGGTGTTTTGTATGCTTTTGCATGCTTAAAACAGCATTTTTATCTTGCTTTCACCAACATTAGCTATTATACACGACAGAAACATGAAAATGACAGTTCAAATACTTGAAAACGGTGTTTTGTATGCTTTTGCATGCTTAAAACAGCATTTTTATCTTGCTTTCACCAACATTAGCTATTACACACGACAGAAACATGAATATGACAGTTTAAATACTTGAAATCAGCATTTTGTATGTTTTTGCAATCTGAAAACAGCTATTTTATCTTGATGTTGCAAACATAAGCCATTAAACACGACACATACATGAATATGACAGTTTAAATACTTGAAAACGGTATTTTGTATGCTTTTCCATGCTTAAAACAGCATTTTTATCTTGCTTTCACCAACATTAGCTATTATACACGACAGAAACATGAATATGACAGTTTATATACTTGTAAACGGTGTTTTGTATGCTTTTGCATGCTTAAAACAGCATTTTTATCTTGCTTTCACCAACATTAGCTATTATACACGACAGAAACATGAATATGACAGTTTAAATACTTGAAAACAGCATTTTGTATGTTTTTGCAAGCTAAAAACAGATATTTTATCTTGAATTTTCAAAAATAAGCTATTACACACGACATATACATGAATATGAAAGTTTAAATACTTGAAAACGGTGTTTTGTATGCTTTTGCATGCTTAAAACAGCATTTTTATCTTGCTTTCACCAACATTAGCTATTATACACGACAGAAACATGAATATGACAGTTTAAATACTTGAAAACGGTGTTTTGTATGCTTTTGCATGCTTAAAACAGCATTTTTATCTTGCTTTCACCAAAATTAGCTATTAAACACGAAAGAAACATGAATATGACAGTTTAAATACTTGAAAACGGTGTTTTGTGTGATTTTGCATGCTTAAAACAGCATTTTTATCTTGCTTTCACCAACATTAGCTCTTATACACAACAGAAACATGAATATGACAGT
The DNA here is from genome assembly GCA_963942605.1 of Poecilus cupreus. NCBI lineage: Eukaryota > Metazoa > Arthropoda > Insecta > Coleoptera > Carabidae > Poecilus > Poecilus cupreus. The sequence goes on from CAWWDY010002102.1 coordinate 16,050, forward strand.
TTAAATACTTGAAAACAGCATTTTGTATGTTTTTGCAAGCTGAAAACAGCTATTTTATTTTGATTTTGCAAACATAAGCCATTACACACGACATATACATGAATATGACAGTTTAAATACTTGAAAACGGTGTTTTGTATGCTTTTGCATGCTTAAAACAACATTTTTATCTTGCTTTCACCAACATTAGCTATTATACACGACAGAAACATGAATATGACAGTTTAAATACTTGAAAACAGTGTTTTGTATGCTTTTGCATGCTTAAAACAACATTTTTATCTTGCTTTCACCAACATTAGCTATTACACACGACAGAAACATGAATATGACAGTTTAAATACTTGAAAACAGCATTTTGTATGTTTTTGCAAGCTGAAAAGAGCAATTTTATCTTGGTTTTGCAAACATTAGCCATTACACACGACATATACATGAATATGACAGTTTAAATACTTGAAAACGGTGTTTTGTATGCTTTTGCATGCTTAAAACAGCATTTTTATTATGCTTTCATCAACATTAGCTATTATACACGACAGAAACATGAATATGACAGTTTAAATACTTGAAAACGTTGTTTTGTATGCTTTTGCATGCTTAAAACAGCATTTTTATCTTGCTTTCACCAACATTAGCTATTATACACGACAGAAACATGAAAATGACCGTTCAAATACTTGAAAACGGTGTTTTGTATGCTTTTGCATGCTTAAAACAGCATTTTTATCTTGCTTTCACCAACATTAGCTATTACACACGACAGAAACATGAATATGACAGTTTAAATACTTGAAATCTGCTTTTTGTATGTTTTTGCAAGCTGAAAACAGCTATTTTATCTTGATGTTGCAAACATAAGCCATTACACACGACACATACATGAATATGACAGTTTAAATACTTGAAAACGGTGTTTTGTATGCTTTTCCATGCTTAAAACAGCATTTTTATCTTGCTTTCACCAACATTAGCTATTATACACGACAGAAACATGAATATGACAGTTTATATACTTGTAAACGGTGTTTTGTATGCTTTTGCATGCTTAAAACAGCATTTTTATCTTGCTTTCACCAACATTAGCTTTTATACACGACAGAAACATGAATATGACAGTTTAAATACTTGAAAACAGCATTTTGTATGTTTTTGCAAGCTGAAAACAGATATTTTATCTTGAATTTGCAAAAATAAGCCATTACACACGACATATACATGAATATGAAAGTTTAAATAGTTGAAAACGGTGTTTTGTATGCTTTTGCATGCTTAAAACAGCATTTTTATCTTGCTTTCACCAACATTAGCTATTATACACGACAGAAACATGAATATGACAGTTTAAATACATGAAAACGGTGTTTTGTATGCTTTTGCATGCTTAAAACAGCATTTTTATTTTGCTTTCACCAACATTAGCTATTATACACGACAGAAACATGAATATGACAGTTTAAATACTTGAAAACAGCATTTTGTATGTTTTTGCAAGCTGAAAACATCGATTTTATCTTGATTTTACAAACATAAGCCATTACACACGACATGTACATGAATATGACAGTTTAAATACTTGAAAACGGGTTTTTGTATGCTTTTGCATGCTTAAAACAGCATTTTTTTCTTGCTTTCCCCAACATTAGCTATTATACGCGACAGAAACATGAATATTACAGTTTAAATACTTGAAAACAGCATTTTGTATGTTTTTTCAAGCTGAAAGCAACTAATTTATCTTGATTTTGCAAACATAAGCCATTACACACGACATATACATGAATATGACAGTTTGAATACTTGAAAACGTTGTTTTGTATGCTTTTGCATGCTTAAAACAGCATTTTTATCTTGCTTTCACCAACATTAGCTATTATACACGACAGAAATATAAATATGACAGTTTAAATACTTGAAAACGAAGTTTTGTATGCTTTTGCATGCTAAAAACTTCATTTTTATCTTGCTTTCACTAATATTAGCTATTATGCAGGACAGAAACATGAATATGACAGTTTAAATATTTAAAAACAGCATTTTATATGTTTTTGCAAGCTGAAAAGAGCAGTTTTATCTTGGTTTTGCAAACATAAGCCATTACACACGACATATACATGAATATGACAGTTTAAATACTTGAAAACGTTGTTTTGTATGCTTTTGCATGCTTATAACAGCATTTTTATCTTGCTTTCACCAACATTAGCTATTATACACGACAGAAACATGAATATGACAGTTTAAATATTTGAAAACGTTGTTTTGTATGCTTTTGCAAGCTGAAAACAGCTATTTTATCTTGATTTTGCAAACATAAGCCATTACACACGACATATACATGAATATGACAGTTTAAATACTTGAAAACGGTGTTTTGTATGCTTTTGCATGCTTAAAACAACATTTTTATCTTGCTTTCACCAACATTAGCTATTATACACGACAGAAACATGAATATGACAGTTTAAATTCTTGAAAACAGTGTTTTGTATGCTTTTGCATGCTTAAAACAACATTTTTATCTTGCTTTCACCAACATTAGCTATTACACACGACAGAAACATGAATATGACAGTTTAAATACTTGAAAACAGCATTTTGTATGTTTTTGCAAGCTGAAAAGAGCAATTTTATCTTGCTTTTGCAAACATTAGCCATTACACACGACATATACATGAATATGACAGTTTAAATACTTGAAAACGGTGTTTTGTATGCTTTTGCATGCTTAAAACAGCATTTTTATTATGCTTTCATCAACATTAGCTATTATACACGACAGAAACATAAATATGACAGTTTAAGTACTTGAAAACGTTGTTTTGTATGCTTTTGCATGCTTAAAACAGCATTTTTATCTTGCTTTCACCAACATTAGCTATTATACACGACAGAAACATGAAAATGACAGTTCAAATACTTGAAAACGGTGTTTTGTATGCTTTTGCATGCTTAAAACAGCATTTTTATCTTGCTTTCACCAACATTAGCTATTACACACGACAGAAACATGAATATGACAGTTTAAATACTTGAAATCTGCATTTTGTATGTTTTTGCAAGCTGAAAACAGCTATTTTATCTTGATGTTGCAAACATAAGCCATTACACACGACACATACATGAATATGACAGTTTAAATACTTGAAAACGGTGTTTTGTATGCTTTTCCATGCTTAAAACAGCATTTTTATCTTGCTTTCACCAACATTAGCTATTATACACGACAGAAACATGAATATGACAGTTTATATACTTGTAAACGGTGTTTTGTATGCTTTTGCATGCTTAAAACAGCATTTTTATCTTGCTTTCACCAACATTAGCTTTTATACACGACAGAAACCTGAATATGACAGTTTAAATACTTGAAAACAGCATTTTGTATGTTTTTGCAAGCTGAAAACAGATATTTTATCTTGAATTTGCAAAAATAAGCCATTACACACGACATATACATGAATATGAAAGTTTAAATACTTGACAACGGTGTTTTGTATGCTTTTGCATGCTTAAAACAGCATTTTTATCTTGCTTTCACCAACATTAGCTATTATACACGACAGAAACATGAATATGACAGTTTAAATACTTGAAAACGGTGTTTTGTATGCTTTTGCATGCTTAAAACAGCATTTTTATTTTGCTTTCACCAACATTAGCTATTATACACGACAGAAACATGAATATGACAGTTTAAATACTTGAAACAGCAGTTTGTATGTTTTTGCAAGCTGAAAACATCGATTTTATCTTGATTTTGCAAACATAAGCCATTACACACGACATGTACATGAATATGACAGTTTAAATACTTGAAAACGGGTTTTTGTATGCTTTTGCATGCTTAAAACAGCATTTTTTTCTTGCTTTACCCAACATTAGCTATTATACGCGACAGAAACATGAATATTACAGTATAAATACTTGAAAACAGCATTTTGTATGTTTTTTCAAGCTGAAAGCAACTAATTTATCTTGATTTTGCAAACATAAGCCATTACACACGACATATACATGAATATGACAGTTTGAATACTTGAAAACGGTGTTTTGTATGCTTTTGCATGCTTAAAACAGCATTTTTATCTTGCTTTCACCAACATTAGCTATTATACACGACAGAAACATGAATATGACAGTTTAAATACTTGAAAACGGTGTTTTGTATGCTTTTGCATGCTTAAAACAGCATTTTTATCTTGCTTTCACCAACATTAGCTATTATACACGACAGAAATATAAATATGACAGTTTAAATACTTGAAAACGAAGTTTTGTATGCTTTTGCATGCTAAAAACTTCATTTTTATCTTGCTTTCACTAATATTAGCTATTATGCAGGACAGAAACATGAATATGACAGTTTAAATATTTGGAAACAGCATTTTATATGTTTTTGCAAGCTGAAAAGAGCAATTTTATCTTGGTTTTGCAAACATAAGCCATTACACACGACATATACATGAATATGACAGTTTAAATACTTGAAAACGTTGTTTTGTATGCTTTTGCATGCTTATAACAACATTTTTATCTTGCTTTCACCAACATTAGCTATTATACACGACAGAAACATGAATATGACAGTTTAAATATTTGAAAACGTTGTTTTGTATGCTTTTGCAAGCTGAAAACAGCTATTTTATCTTGATTTTGCAAACATAAGCCATTACACACGACATATACATGAATATGACAGTTTAAATACTTGAAAACGGTGTTTTGTATGCTTTTGCATGCTTAAAACAGCATTTTTATCTTACTTTCACCAACATTAGCTATTAAACACGAACGAAACATGAAAATGACAGTTCAAATACTTGAAAACGGTGTTTTGTATGCTTTTGCATGCTTAAAACAGCATTTTTATCTTGCTTTCACCAACATTAGCTATTATACACAACAGAAACATGAATATGACAGTTTAAATACTTGAAAACAGCATTTTGTATGTTTTTGCAAGCTGAAAACAGCTATTTTATCTTGATTTTGCAAACATAAGCCATTACACACGACATATACATGAATATGACAGTTTAAATACTTGAAAACGGTGTTTTGTATGCTTTTGCATGCTTAAAACAACATTTTTATCTTGCTTTCACCAACATTAGCTATTATACACGACAGAAACATGAATATGACAGTTTAAATACTTAAAAACAGTGTTTTGTATGCTTTTGCATGCTTAAAACAACATTTTTATCTTGCTTTCACCAACATTAGCTATTATACACGACAGAAACATGAATATGACAGTTTAAATACTTGAAAACGGTGTTTTGTATGCTTTTGTATGCTTAAAACAGCATTTTTATCTTGCTTTCACCAACATTAGCTATTATACACAACAGAAACATGAATATGACAGTTTAAATACTTGAAAACAGCATTTTGTATGTTTTTGCAAGCTGAATACAGCTATTTTATCTTGATTTTGCAAACATAAGCCATTACACACGACATATACATGAATATGACAGTTTAAATACTTGAAAACGGTGTTTTGTATGCTTTTGCCTGCTTAAAACAACATTTTTATCTTGCTTTCACCAACATTAGCTATTATACACGACAGAAACATGAATATGACAGTTTAAATACTTAAAAACAGTGTTTTGTATGCTTTTGCATGCTTAAATAACATTTTTATCTTGCTTTCACCAACATTAGCTATTATACACGACAGAAAAATGAATATGACAGTTTAAATACTTGAAAACAGCATTTTGTATGTTTTTGCAAGCTGAAAACAGCTATTTTATCTTGAATTTGCAAAAATAAGCCATTACACACGACATATACATGAATATGAAAGTTTAAATACTTGAAAACGGTGTTTTGTATGCTTTTGCATGCTTAAAACAGCATTTTTAACTTGCTTTCACCAACATTAGCTATTATACACGACAGAAACATGAATATGACAGTATAAATATTTGAAAACGGTGTTTTGTATGCTTTTGCATGCTTAAAACAGCATTTTTATCTTGCTTTTACCAACATTAGCTATTATACACGACAGAAACATGAATATGACAGTTTAAATACTTGAAATCGGTGTTTTGTATGCTTTTGCATGCTTAAAACAGTATTTTTATTTTGCTTTCACCAACATTAGCATTATACATGACAGAAACATGACTATGATAGTTTAAATACTTGAAAACGGTGTTTTGTATGCTTTTGCATGCTTAAAACTGCATTCTTATCTTGCTTTCACCCACATTAGCTATTATACACGACAGAAACATGAATATGACAGTTTAAATACTTGAAAACAGCATTTTGTATGTTTTTGCAAGCTGAAAACAGCTATTTTATCTTGATTTTGCAAACATAAGCCATTACACACGACATATACATGAATATGACAGTTTAAATACTTGAAAACGGGTTTTTGTATGCTTTTGCATGCTTAAAACAGCATTTTTATCTTGCTTTCACCAACATTAGCTATTATAACTGACAGAAACATGAATATTACAGTTTAAATACTTGAAAACAGCATTTTGTAAGTTTTTTCAAGCTGAAAGCAACTAATTTATCTTGATTTTGCAAACATAAGCCATTACACACGACATATACATGAATATGACAGTTTAAATACTTGAAAACGGTGTTTTGTATGCTTTTGCATGCTTAAAACAGCATTTTTATCTTGCTTTCACCAACATTAGCTATTATACACGACAGAAACATGAATATTACAGTTTAAATACTTGAAAACAGCATTTTGTATGTTTTTTCAAGCTCAAAGCAACTAATTTATCTTGATTTTGCAAACATAAGCCATTACACACGACATATACATGAATATGACAGTTTAAATACTTGAAAACGGTATTTTGTATGCTTTTGCATGCTTAAAACAGCTTTTTTATCTTGCTTCCACCAACATTAGCTATTATACACGACAGAAATATGAATATGACAGTTTAAATACTCGAAAACGGAGTTTTGTATGCTTTTGCATGCTAAAAACTTAATTTTTATGTTTCTTTCACTAACATTAGCTATTATGCACGACAGAAACATGAATATGACAGTTTAAATACTTGAAAACAGCATTTTGTATGTTTTTACAAGATGAAAAGAGCTATTTTATCTTGGTTTTGCAAACATAAGCCATTACACACGACATATACATGAATATGACAGTTTAAATACTTGAAAACGTTGTTTTGTATGCTTTTGCATGCTTATAACAGCATTTTTATCTTGCTTTCACCAACATTAGCTATTATACACGACAGAAACATGAATATGACAGTTTAAATATTTGAAAACGGTGTTTTGTATGCTTTTGCATGCTTAAAACAGCATTTTTATCTTGCTTTCACCAACATTAGCTATTATACACGACAGAAACATGTATATGACAGTTTAAATACTTGAAAACAGCATCTTGTATGTTTTTGCAAGCTGAAAACAGCTATTTTATCTTGATTTTGCAAACATAAGCCATTACACACGACATATACATGAATATGACAGTTTAAATACTTGAAAACTGTGTTTTGTATGCTTTTGCATTCTTAAAACACAATTTTTATCTTGCTTTTACCAACATTAGCTATTATACACGACAGAAACATGAATATGACTATTTAAATACTTGAAAACAGCATTTTGTATGTTTTTGCAAGCTGAAAACAGCTATTTTATCTTGATTTTGCAAACATAAGCCATTACACACGACATATACATGAATATAACTGTTTAAATACTTGAAAACGGTGTTTTGTATGCTTTTGCATGCTTAAAACAGCATTTTTATCTTGCTTTCACCAACATTAGCTATTATACACGACAGAAACATAAATATGACAGTTTAAATACTTGAAAACAGCATTTTGTATGTTTTTGCAAGCTGAAAACAGCTATTTTATCTTGATTTTGCAAACAAAAGCCATTACACACGACATATACATGAATATGACTGTTTAAATACTTGAAAACGGTGTTTTGTATGCTTTTGCATGCTTAAAACAGCATTTTTATCTTGCTTTCACCAACATTAGCTATTATACACGACAGAAATATGAATATGACAGTTTAAATACTTGAAAACGGTGTTTTTTATGCTTTTGCATGCTTAAAACCGTATTTTTATTTTGCTTTCACCAACATTAGCATTATACACGACAGAAACATGAATATGACAGTTTAAATACTTGAAAACAGCACTTTGTATGTGTTTGCAAGCTGAAAAAAGCTATGTTATCATGATTTTGCAAACACAAGCTAATATACGCGACATATACAAGAATATGGCATTTTAAATACATGAAAACGGCGTTTTGTATGCTTTTGCATGCTTAAACAACAATTTTTTCTTGATTTCACGAACAGTAGCCATTATACACGACAGAAACATGAATATGACAATTTAAATACTTGAAAACAGCATTTTATATGTTTTTGCAAGCTGAAAACAGCTATTTTATCTTGATTTTGCAAACAAAAGCCATTACACACGACATATACATGAATATGACTGTTTAAATACTTGAAAACGGTGTTTTGTATGCTTTTGCATGCTTGAAACAGCATTTTTATTTTGCTTTCACCAACATTAGCTACTATACACGACAGAAACATGAATATGACAGTTTAAATACTTGAAATCGGTGTTTTGTATGC